>PVJL010006781.1:0-86938 GCA_004026885.1 Lyroderma lyra | reverse complement strand
ACACACACACACACACACACACACACTACACAAATAAACCAAGGGCTGTGAAAGGGCTGCATGACAGTACATTAGTTATTCGTGCAAAGAACCGGAACAATGGTCTTTTACTTTGTGACTTATGCTCAATTCTCTTACTACATCAGAGTCACAACATCTGCACCAGTCGGTTCTGTGTTCTCCCAATATTTATTCCCTGCCCTGCAACGTCTTAGGCTGAAACCATTCTGCCTTGCTACCATGTTGACATTCCTCTGACAATTCTTCACAGTCATTTCCAAGTTAGGCCTAAAGTGAAGTGTGGGGCACCCAGGTTCCTTATAGACATTTGTCTATGACACAATGACTTCATTTTTTTCCAAGTGTTTTCCATAAAACCCTGTTCTTTCTTGTCTCTACTTGACTGCTGAGTTGAAACCTTTAAAACTGTTCAAAGCTTCCCATCTTGAGGGGTACACTTTAGAAGAATAACATCATGTTTTCAGAATTCCGCCTGTTAAAGCATTAACTCTAAGGGAAGTAGCAATTGCATATCTGCTGGGCTACTGAGTCTCATTTTAAGTGTGTGGTAGGCTGGTAGGCAGTGCCAGAGCCTTTTATAGAAAATGGCAGATGTAAGGGCACCTGTCAGTAACATAGGGAGAAGGCTGCCACACCTCTAAGTGTAAGATTGCTGTCATTTGATTAGATTTTAAAAAATCAATTAGGACAAAAAGGCAATTAGCATTGCGCTGCCTACATTGAAAGTTACTATGAGCAGACAAAGTACTGCCTTTGAAAATGTTATCAAGAAACACCATTACCTTATCAAATTGGTTTGTACATATTGGAGCATTCCTATATTAAGATTAATTTAATTGAAAGCAATTTCATCATTATTCATTGCTACATACTTTTAAATGAGGGCAATTACTTTTTCAGCAAGGCATCATTATAGAGTGTTAAAATTATTATCTTTCCTTTAAATATAGGGGGATTATGTAGGATGAAAACTGAGAGGAAGCTGCTCAGCTTCTGATGCAGTCTCAGAGGGTTCGATAAGGAATCTTAAAAGTCACTCTTTGTTTGGCTTGTTTGTGCTGAAGATGAGCTGTCATATGTCTGCCCTTGCAGAACTATTAAGCACTTGCTCTAGTTGGAGTGGCTGTCATTTGCCATTATCTGGTTTGTATGAGCTTCTTAGAGTAACATTAAGACTTTGATACTTCTTATGCCTAAATATTAGAATTCTCTAGATATAAGTTTTACCTCCTTAGAGTGGCTTCTAGAAGGAGAATAAACACAATTTCTGTTGAGCACACAGAAACATCACTCAAACCTCATTTAATTCTTACTGGCTTGGTACACAGCCCTGAATGAAGCTATTTAAAAGTGTGATAACACCTCAGCAGAAAATATTTTTTTCTTAATTTGAGAGAAAACCAGGAATGTCTGGAAATGAGCTTTGCAGCCAGAGGAAGTATCTTCTGACCTCTGACTTCACATCCCACTGAAAAACTATGATAGAGCTTAATAAGCAAAGCCTGTCAGTCTCCATCCGAATCCCAGTGGAAAGAGAGCTCCTACTACTGATAATACAAAACTAATTTAGTTAGATTTTCTGTTGTGTTCTGAAATTGCTTTCCATAGCTTCTGTAGAGTTCATAATCCACTAAGAGAGGATTTAAATTTTTGGTTAGGAATTCAGTTTTGCAACATCTACAGGAACGTTCCAGCATGTCTTCCTATTCTTTTCTCTTAAAACATCCTCTTATATGGCGTAAGTAATGACCTTGGAAAACCATTTTTATCCTATGAAGAGAGGGCACATGAATATCTTCAGGTAATCACAAAGTAAAAATAAACCAAAGCTTATGTTTTTGCATAGTGTACCATGGTAATTGAAAATAAACACCACTATACACATTTCCCTTCTCCATTTCCTTGAATACACAGACCTGACCTCAAGTAGCCTAGAATTTGAAATAAAAGTAAGGTTAAATAATTTTTTAAAAAAAGAAAATGCATGAAAGATCATACCACAATTTCAGAAGAAACTCTCGAATCTTACTGTAATTCCTTGCAAAATTTGCTTGCTCTAGAACATGCTGTGGTTACTGATGGTTTTATCTCTATGAGCTCTCCATTTGCTAAGAAACACATTGAGACAAGGTCATGTTTAACGGCATCTGACATGGCCTTTTGAACAGATTAGTTCATTTTTATAAACTCACTGGATATTCTGAGAATTCTTTCTGCTAATTGAAATAATATTATTACTGGCCTTTGAGAACCTTTGGAGAAAACCAGCTCACAGGAGTGAATTCCTTAACATCATTTTAAAGAAGCCCTCCTCGGGAGAGTCAAATACACGGTGGTAGAAAGAGAACTGACTGGGTGGTGAGCACATAATGCGACACAGAAATGATGTACTGTAAGAATTGTACACCCGGACTCTATCTGATTTTTACCAACCAATGTCACTTCAATATATTTAATAAGAAAAAACAACCCTACTCCCCTGGTATTTTTTATTTAGAAGACTGAGTCCATTGGGAAGGGACAGTATTACTACAATTTTATTATAGAAAAAAAATTCCAAAATATCCAGTACTATACAGATCAACAACAAGCAGTTTAAAAAAGAAGTGATCAAATAAAATAGTGTAGAATCTTCTCCTAGGAATGAGCAGGCTTTCTTCAAAGTGCAAACCTTTCTAAATGTCCACCACTGGGCTGTGGCAGGGACACCTGCACTAGGTCATGCATTGGCCTCTTTGCCTTTGACCGTATCTCAGAGCTCTGCCTTCCCTGCAGAGCCCATTCACCAGGAAACTGCCTGGGACTCATGGTAGGATAAGGGACACAAAAGCCAGAAGAAAAGTAAAAATGCCAGGCAAAAATGTTACTTTTATATTAAGGAAGTTGGGGCTTAAAGAGTAAGGACTTGTACGTGATCGCACCACTAGTTTAGCGAGCAGGAGAATTTCTCAGAAGTATTATTGAGGGTAGCAATTTTAATTTCTTTGTGGAATGTGAGACAAGATTTTAATCACTAGGCAATTTCTCTACCCATTAATCTAAAAAGCACAGGCTACTGTCGTCAGTATCAGAGAGGTTAGAGAACAATCACCTCTAACATGTAATCCTCTCACCTATTCTTTACTTTGTCTTTAGCACTGTACAGACAAGAGGGATGTGATGATAAGAAAGGCATAAGAGATTATAAAACACTTCATTTATTTATTCAACCAAGATTTATTCAACATTCATATATAGCAGGCTCTCCTGTAGGCAGGAATTGAAGTCCTGGACAGACAATAAAGACCACTAATTATTTTAGATCTTATGTTCTACTAGGGAGAAATAGAAATAAGTGAATAAACTCCATTACATGAAAGCATTGCCATGGAAATTAGTCCTAGATGATAACCAGGGGACACGATTCTTTGGCTTGGGGGGCTATTCTTCCCTGGGGAAGTGACATTTGAGCTGAGATGTCTGATAAAATAAACCATCTGTGCAAAGATGCAGCGGCAGAGCATGCACGCAGAGCGAATCTAGGACAGCCACAGGCAGGAGAAAGCTTGGCATCTTCAACCAGCAAAAGGAAGGCCAGGAGCCTGGCACTCAGGGGTACCCTGGCCCCAGCTGGAGTCTCTTCTTTCATTTGTGCAGTTACCCCGCAACTGCCTTTGTACTGGGAACTGAGAGTACGTATTAGTAGAGGTAATATATATTCTCTGTCCCCATGGCCATTATCCTAGCATTGTCTTCTAGTTTCACTCCAAGCTTTGGATCTCCTATGGAGGAATTCTCCCCTCAGTACAGCCATCGTAGGGTGCCAGGTTAAATTCTCTGAGTCTCCTATTGCTCAGGAACATGTAATAGTTTGCAGTAGTTTAACCCAAAAGCCTTATTCTCCCATTAAAGTTGTTCCTCAAAAAGACTTCCAACATCAACATTATTTTTGTCTGGACACCCCCTTCCATCTAATAGACAGCAATACTGTTCTCCCCCTCATGCCACATGTGTCTGTCTCTGTGTTCTTGGTCAACTCATCCTCTCTACTCAGAATATCCTAGTCTCTCATTTCTATATCAACATCATTCCCATTGTTTAACATTTAGCTCAAATTCTTTTTTTAATTTCTATTTTTTAAATTAGAGTTGACATTCAATATTATATTAATCTCAGGTGCACAGCATAGTAGCGAGACATTTCTATAATTTACAGGGCGATTTCTCCAATAAATACAATACCCACCTGGCACTATATATAGTTATTAAAATATTATTGACTACCTTCCTTATGTTGCACTTCACATCCCCAGTGACTATTGTGTAACCACCAATTGTACTTTTTAATCCCTTCACCTAGGCCCCCATCTCCCCTCCCATCTGGTGGCCATCAGGTTGTTCTCTGTGAGTCTGTTTGTTTGTTTATTTTGTTTTTTAGGGGAGCTCAAATTCCACCACCTTCATAAATTACCCTTCAGTCATTCCAAAGACTCAGAAACTGGTCTATACCACTGAAAAATGTCTATTTTTCATTTTTTATTTTTTAAATTCTGATAAAATGGAGCCCTGGAATCTGTGTTAAAAAGAATCTTCCCAAGCGGAACTGAGGGGATTTAAGTATGTGTGAATGCCTGTTCATATGAAGTAAAAAAATTTTTGTCAGTCTATTATGAGCTTATGGACCTGGAATAAACAACTTTTTGTGACTGCCAACATGCTTCTCTGTGTTGGATTTTGTATCTGTCAGTACGTCAAATGAGACAGGCTTATGTTGCTGATTTAAACCTGCCATATCTGCTGGTGATGGGGGCCATTCAAAAGCTACTAGCTGCTGAAAGAACAATAGATTATCATCATCTTCTTCCAGGGCTAAATGTTTTCCAGAAACAATTGATAATATTTTCTTAAAGTCAGTTGTGAGATTGAAAATTGGTATGAATTATATTGTGCTCAAATCACTGTAGGTTATATTTCTTGAGCAAAGATGGGAAAGAGAAAGCATTATTGCATATGAAGAAAACAACCAAATTTTGACACTTAATTTCTATCTTTCTGAAAAATGGTAACTCTTTCCTTTTCTATAGTAACAAAATGATAAGCAACTACCTGAAACAAATACATCTTGAATTTTCCATTACCGCAGTTCCACAAAAATCCAATAAAAATAAAAGAGAGCACAGAAGGCAACCATAAAAAGTTATACGTGTGGGCCAGAATCCTGGTTTCTTGTTAGCTCTTCTTGAGCACTTTGTGGCCCAGTGCCCTTGTCAGAAAGGCTCTGATGTGGTCATTTAGCCCAGACAGGTATTTGCAAACAAGACCCAGACATGGGTTCTGAGTCTATGAGGGTTAGTTGGCATTGCTCCACCCTATAGTGAGAGTCGTAAGCAGGACTACTCACTAATCTTGGACCTGAGAGTGTAGAGAGTTCAGTGCAAAACCATCCCCTCTGATATAAGACCGGGAAAGTCTGGAGTGCTCAAAACATAATGGAAAGTCATCTGTTTATAGACAGACTCACAAATGGGTAACATAAATCCAAGGACCTTCCTACCTCAAGTCCTCCCTTGGTCCTATTTCATTCTTATTGCCCAAATGATCTTCCATCCTCTGTTAGAACCTCATTTTTAGTCATTTGCCTTGACCTTGGCATCATTTTAAGCACTAAGCCTTTTTAAATGTCCCTACCTCTAATCAAAACTGACCCACGTATTCATTGTTTGCAAAACCAGCTTCACACACCTTGAGTTGCAACGACTAACCCAACAAATCAACTAGAGGTAAAGAGTTTAGTGTCATACTTTGCAGACAATACTCTTAACAGAGGTTTATATCTAAAGAGTAGAATGAAAATTTGGGGACAGGGTCTCTAAAGGAATTTAATGTTATGAAGATTTCAGGAATTTTCTTTAGATTGGACCTCTCTGAAATTACCCCATGTAGACAGGTACCTGTTTTGCTTAAACATGACGTCCATCCCAGATGGCACACTTCCATCACTATACGCAAAACCCAGATTCAACATATTTTTTACAAATTTCAGGGTTAAGCTCAAGCCAATAATATGAATTTGAGCAAGTTAGTTGTAAGACTTAGTTTTAAGAATTAGTTTCAAAACAGCAAATTATGCATAATAGGGTGAACTAGCACAGGTTTAGCAATATTACTGGAGAGGGTGGGGAGGGGATGGGGTATAACGGCTTTATTTGACCGAAAGATGGTTAAGAAAGTCTGATTGTACACATGGGATTTTCACCTTAGTTGTGCTAAGTTAAGTGTGTTAATAAATGTTAAATGAAGATTTTTTCCTTTACCTCAAATTAAATTATTCTATCTTTAGAACTTAAAATTATCTGGGGTCATGAACCAACAATAAGATATCAAGACATGCAGCGGTTTATTAAGAAGGGACCTGCACTGAAAAAAGACATCATTCTCTTGAATGCCTTGCTCTTGGGGAAGCCACGTGACATGGCATGAAGCTACTCAAGCAGCCACGGGAAAGGCCAACTTGGTGAGGAACCAGCCCTCTCACACACAACCACCACCAACTTGCCAGAAATGTGAATGAGCCATCTTGGAATGAACTCTTCTGCCCCATTCAAGCCATCAGATGACTACAGCTGGCTGACAGCCTGACTGCCACCTTAGGAGAAATCCTGAGGCGGAACCACCCAACTAAGCTGCTCCAGAATCCCTGACTCACAGATGTAGTGAAATAATTAGTGTTGACTGGTGTTTTAAGCAAGTAAGTTTACTAGGTAATTTGTATGGATGAGGAAAAGTTGAAGGAGTGTGGTTATGGAAAGCAGAGAAGAGAGAGGGAGGCAGCTGACTAAAGGATGGTTTCAGTCGAAGGTACTGTGTAGAGTGGTCAGACATACGACCGCGAATGGGTGGCCATTGGGGGATTACTGTGGACACGCTTACAATTTTCAGGTAAACAACCGGGACGGAAAACAAATTGCATGGGTGTAGACGTATATGGGAGAGGAGGAGATAGAGGAAGCATAGCTCTATATTTTGAGCACTAATTACCGTATTCCTCATTGGTGAGGTTAGACGTGGAAGAGAGTATATCAATTCCAACCACGTTATTGTGAGGGAAATGACAGGTTACAACTCATTCAGAGATGTCACAGGAATAAACTTCTTGTGAAGCAGCATACAGTCCACCCTTAAAAGTACATAAATGGAGAGTGTATATTTATCTCTCAGGAATATTAAGAGGGATTTTGTCTTTGGCATAAGGCAAGGTCTCAAAAGTCCTTTGAAAATATGTGATACATATAAAACAGTGCCTTAGAATAAGTGCATAATAAGTAGTAGTGAATGATTTGAGCAATCAAAATGCCCTGTCCTTGATATAGATATGGTGTTGTCTACTATCTGCCTAATTTTAATGCAATTTCACTCTAGTGAGCAGAATTATTTTTTGGTGTGTAACTCTTTCATTAAGTATTTTATGTTAATTTAGTAAATTACATTCCTTATATCTATTGGTATAAATTTTAAAAATGACTTTAAAGCATTCTTTATCATATTGAAGACAAAATCAGATAGTAATACCACGTAAATGTGATTCTATTTTTAAAAATCTCCACCAAATATATGTTTAAATCCACGCTCATGGGTTAGATAGGAGAAGTTAGGAGATGCGGGACAGTTTAACAACTCAACGTTCTTTTCTCCCATCACCTGATGCTGATAAGAACTTTCAGGGTACCTCCAGCTGCAATGTGAAAGAGAAAATGATAAATAAATTTGCACAAAGGAGCAGTGAAAGGTTGAGTCACTTGGAGATCAGTAACATTTTCTTTTTCTTACAACAGCATCATCAAAAGCAGTTTCATAGATACATAGTTGATTTTAACATATTTCTGTTATTGGATTTTATGATGTTCAAGTGAAATTAAAGTGAACTTAAGAAAGAACTTCTCTCAGAGATAACAGCCTGTGGTTTTGCATGGTATTTTCTAGTAAACACAAGCATGGGTGCATGTACTCCTATTACGGAAAACCTCTCATAATCTAATGTGAGCCATTGCAGGATTTTCTGACGTTATAATGCCTTCCATCAACTTCAAAAGCTCGTAAATTCCACAAATGTTTTTCTCTGATAAATTGTACTCAGGTTTTTCTCACCTATACCCTAGGGAAACAATCTTCAAGCCAGGATATATTTACCCTTGGGGGTACACAATACTTTCCAAAGGTTGTGTGGTCAAGGAATCAATTTCTGTAACTTGAACTTTCATAGGTATTCCTTCCTAAGATGTGTCTGCCTGCAGTCAAGTTAGAATGTCATTTTTCCCCTTTTCCTTGCCCAGTTTCCCCTTGCCCACTTAAAAAAACATACTGTACCCCTGTATTTAAGTTTGTGGTTCACTGTTACTGGGCTGTCAAATCCTCTAAGGTATAAAAATGATAGTCAAAAACATTTGAACCATCAAACTTTGAATAAGTGTTTTAATTTAATGATGTCTTTTTATTATTTATACATATCTCTGAGAAAAGGAAAGCTTGATTTTAAAAATGAGCTATTTTAACCATTCTTGGAATGTTCCAATTTTAGATACTGTAGGACAAGAATGACAACAATCTTGTCTAACAACATTATTTCTTTGATAAAGACTGTGTCGCTTTGAGGGAGAAGACAATCAGGACCAAACAGAGACTGTCCATAAGCAATACTCAAGAGCATTACTGAAGGGTAGTAGAGGAACATTACTGAGGAGTAGTACTAAAGGGCAGTATTGGGGGCAGTGTTGAAGGGTAATCATGAGGCGTAGTACTAAGGTAGTACTGAGGTGTAGTACCAAGGGGCAGCGCTGAGGGGCAGTACTGAGCTGTAGTTCTGAGGGGCAGTACTGAGGGGCAGTGTTGTGGGGCAGTACTGAGCTGTAGTACTGAGGGGCAGTGCTGACAAGCAGTGCTGAGGGGCATACTGAGGGACAGTGCTGAGGGGCAGTGCTGAGGGGCAATACTGAGAGGCAGTGTTGTGAGGCAATACTGAGCTGTAGTACTGAGGAGCAGTGCTGAGCTATAGTACTGAGGGGCAGTACTGAGGGGCAGTGCTGAACTATAGTACTGAGCGGCAGTACTGAGGGGCAGTACTGAGCTGTAGTGCTGAGGGGCAGTGCTGAGGGTCAGTGCTGAGGGTCAGTACTGAGCTGTAGTACTGAGGGGCATTGCTGAGGGGCAGTGCTGAGGGGCAGTACTGAGGGGCAGTGTTGTGGGGCAGTACTGAGGGTGCTGGCAGCTTTTATGTGCATGTAGTTTTACAACAAGCTCCAGGCAAGGCTCTGTGTTCTAGCTCTATCTTTCTATCTACTTCTATCTGCTTAACTTACAATTCAAATTTGGAAGTTACTTTGTCATCACAAGAATGTACATGAAAATACTTATTCACATTGAAATGAGTTAGACTTTCTGAGAGAAAGTCAGTAGGATTCATCTGACTTGCTTCACAAATCAGATTTTCTAGTTAGGTTGAATGGTAGTTTTTTTTTTTAACCAAATAAACTAGGGAGCACCAGATTTCAATGAAAATATCCGTAAAGCAAATAAACATATTTTGTACATCGCCAAATGTGTATTGGGATTAATATCTTTATTTTTTATTGATTTCTGAAGAAAATAATAGGTTTAAACAGGAGCTGTAAGTCAGAAAGATAGGCCTAGTTAAGGGCTATTTGATTGCACTTCTGGAGCATTTTTTAGTATGGATCCCACAGGCAAGAAGTGGATTGCTAATGACTGGTAACAAATTCTCTTTATGCAAAGTGCTCTCCATGTACAGTAGACTCTCTGTCAACTGGTACTCAAGCAACCAGCAATTTAGCTGGCGTCTACCAATGGGTACTGATAACTGAGCATCTACTGTATTTGCTTTCAACAAATAGTAGGAGATACTAGTTAGCTGAGTAGGCTGAGTAGGCTTACTAGGAGGACCTCTTGGCCTCAGTAGCTGATGGAATCATTAAAATAGTCGTTGATCCCAGTAGGATTTATTTGGCACATAATCCAGAAGGAGTCCGAAAATTGGGTGGTACATATACTTATAATAATTCCATGCATTTCTCCACTATTTACACATATGAACAAATACCCTGGGACCAATGTATAATTTTTTTAAGATCCTAGAATTGACGCTGAAGCCTGTCTTGGTATATCAATAAGTAATTTTCATCTACAAATATGTGAACTAATATTTAAAATCACAAACTATTAGTATTTACTATTACTACTGCCACCACTATCACTAATAGCAACAATAATAAAATAATGGTAATAATAAGAACATAGAATAAATCTAATCCTTTGTGTCTTATACTCAGATGAAATTAATTTATGGTTTTTTAACAGAGAAGAATGACAGGGTGACCAATAAAAGACTTTCCAGCATAGAAATACATTATATTAAAATACAGTTTTCTAAAATATGTAGAATTGCAATGTAACTTCAAAGAGAAAAGTAACAAGGGAAAATTTTCAACTGTTGAAGAATTCATTCTTCAACAGCATGTTTTCAATGGATGATAGTTGGTATCAAATTACCATGGTAATTAAATCCAGTGCATGCATTTGAGTGATAACGTGAAAATTTCATTTAAAATCATAAATATTTATAATTCTCAAGAACTTGCACCTTCATAGTTAATTTATGATGAAAAATTTAAGGCCAATCTAAAAATATGCAATGATATGTGTGTGTGTGTGTGTGTGTGTGTGTGTGTATGTGTATTTTTTTTTAATTTCATTTAGAGAGCATGTCATAAACCATTTTGAAGATCACTGACTTAGGCAATAGGCACATGACCCCTTCCCATGGGTTCCAAGTGGTTCAAAGAATATTTGGGTGATAGTTAGATGTACTTGTGTCAGCCATCAGGGGAGTGAATGCAGTATGATGCTACAAAGGGCACTCTGATGTCAGAGCCCAGGGTTTACATTCTAATTCACAGTGTCAACAAGCTGTGTGGTGCGGGGCAGGTTAGCTAACCTCTCATCCTGTTCTTCATCAATCTGATGGTTCCAGCAGGGACAAGAGAAGATGACATTAAATACCATGTGTCAAATGTCCAGGATACAAATGTCACTCATATAGAGTGAATATTTTAAAAATCCATTAAGTGGATCTGGTTAGAGTTTCTCAATAAAAACATCATAAATTTTGAATTTTAAGCATCTACTGATTTTAACAGTTTTAATTTTCACTTTTCTTCAAATACAAAATAAAGCTTCTCATTCTGATTCCCATTTTATGTGCAGTCATCTCTAAAAAAGGGATACACAGAAATTATGTTTGTTTTTAGCAAAGAGACAGTTACTAAAAAAAAAATAAATAAATAAAAGGAAAGTTTTTATAAAATGCTTTATTATAACCTGAAATAGGAACATTAAAAAAATTTAGCTCACATTGGCATTTCCAGTAACAAATATGCAGTTTATTAAAATATACAATTTCAAACTATGAAACTAAGTAACTTACATAACTGACACCTTTGAGCACAAGCAGCAAGTATTTTGCTTTCTGCACAAGGGCAGCCCTGACTCTCAGCAGAGAACTATATCCTGGTCCAAGCTTGTTCAACCCGTGGCCCGTAGGCTGCATGCAGCCCAGGACGACTTTGAATGCGGACCAACACAAATTTGTATACTTTCTTAAATTAAAACATTACGAAAATCATGCACAGACCTTTTTTTTTTTTTAGCTCATCAGCTATCGTTAGTGTTAGTGTGTTTCATGTGTGGCCCAAGACAATTCTTCTTTCTGTGTGGCCCATGGGAGCCTAAAGGTTGGACACCTCTGTGGACCTAGTCAATAAAGTAAATGTGGAAGATATATGTGCAACATGAGAAAGAGCACTTGCTTCATGGCCATCTCACTTACGAACTGTAAATCAGAGTCAAAGCCCATTAGTGACAGGGCATGCCTGGAACAAGTAGCCAACAATCCTCAAATTATAGCAGAAGGCTGTGTAACTCACATGGCTCCCAACTTCCTTTGGTTAGAGTAGGAAAACAATGGAAGTACAAGTTTAAATTGTCATTCCCCGAAGGGAGTGAGCCTTATTTGTTTCTGTGTTTCCAGATCTAACACTGGTGAAGTGCACTTAGGAAGTACCTGCTCACTAAATGTTTGTGAAACTAACCTGACTCTTCAGCTGACAACAGGAGGAGCAAGTGTCAGCCACATTTCTATAAAGCTACAACCCAGAATTCCTACCACATCTAGTATTCCTTTCCCAGTGTCTGTATTCAGGGAAAATTAGATTTTAAGCAGGCAATCAAGATCAGACTAGCTTGGATGGCTTCTTAGGGACACACTGAAATTATTTATTCATAAACCAAGTGTGAGTGTCATTTAGTTATTACCTTGCTTCACCTCAGGGCCAAACAGGATAACAAAATGCAAAGATCCTTGAAATCAAATAGCCCTGGAAGTAAGTCAGAGCGTTGGCATTTAATTATTGTATGACCTCGAGCCAATTACTTAACCTCTGACCTCAGTTTTTTCACCTGTAAATTAGAGATAATAACTATCTTGAAGAATTTTTATAAGGATTTACGGTAAGGCCTAACATATATAACCACTTACATAGTAGTATAGTATTAGATGCTCTAATTGTTTATGAGGATGTGTTAAGATGCAATCTGCCTCAGTAAAAGATATTGGCTGAATAATTCTAGTCATGAGTGCTCTGAGCAGATATAAATTATATTGATTTCCATATATTGAACAGGACTAAGAGATCATCAAACAGTTTAAGCTATGTGCTCACTTCATTAAAAATAATTCAGAAGGTGATTTCTTTCAAGTACAACTTGATAAAACTAGCTAACAAAAAAATCAATATGATATATTTTAATAACATTACTTTGTGATCTATTACCATGTGTCCATTATGCAAGAATACCCTAGGGCTAGGTTGAGATACACCTCTGGTGTAACAAGTTTAAAATGTCTCTAAAGACAGGGTATAATGGATGAAGTTTGGAGAAAGAACATTATTTTCTGATTTTAAAAACAATCAGGAAATAAAGGTAAATGGTGAAGGCTCTCATAAGTAATGGCACAGTCCTGGCTCTACATGAGAATGTCGAGGGAAATTACCATTTTGCCAGCCTCATGTCATTTTATTTTTGGTGCTAAATTTCAAATATTTGAATTTTCAAATGGAAGTGGATGGTTTTTCATTGTTTGGCTTTCACCCTTGGTCAAACAAAAGTGAGCAGAAAAGACTAATGGAAATTAACTTCATATTTTGAAAAATGCCACTTTTATCTGTGCAGTTAAAAGAACTTGATAATTTAAAAATTTTACAAATAAAGCAATAAATGTTAAGACTGTTGAAACTGATTATTGACCTGGCCATTTTCTTTCCAAGATACTTTTCTGAGTTTGAACTACACCATTATTTCACCAATAAGGGAACAAAGAAAAGAGTTACAAATTTAAAAAAAAAAAACCATTGCTTGATTCTAAGTTGCCAGAAATAAACAATTATTTGGTTTCTTTGCCATAGATCAAGCTTAAAATCTAAGACTTAAAATCTAATCTGGAGATAATATGTGGCGAAAACACAAAGAATAAAATAGGCTGCTGACCTACCCCCTTGGTTTAAAGATTAGCCCTTATGTCGACACCCAGATATTTAGAATCCTGGGAACATCCGAGAGAGCCTCATTCTACCTGTCATCAAATGGAGGCTTTCTCTCAAATTTCATCACATGTCCCCCACATGTTTTAGCATTATACATTTTTGTCACTTTAGAGATGAACTTAGCTAAATGATAGGTGGATGGTTAAAATCAAGCCTATTTTCTTATTTGTAAATCATTTGAATAACACATGCAAAAGAACAGTTAGTCTAATTGACCGTGCCTTGGTGAGATGATTGCTGAAGTTTGTGTGTCGGCATCATCTAGATACACTGAGGACACGAGCACACCCTGCATTACGACCAGCAGGTCCATGCATCGACACAGAGTCCTCTTTGAAAAGTATGTGAATCATTTCCTGGAATACTTGATTCAAAACAAAGCTGCTGTAAGATGATTATGTGAATGGAGGTAGTGGGGTCCACTCTACAGTCCCATCCTACTGATCCACTGATACGGAAAAACATATTTTAACAGGGCCACTGGAGGTTTCCAGGAATGTGGTGAGCTTGCTTTTTAAAAATTCCACGCTCCTGCAGCACTTAGAAATGCTGCTGAATAAAAGAGCCTTCAAAATCCTAGCTCATTACTAAGAAAACAGGGGGACTCCTCAAAAAACAAAAGGAAAGTAAAAATCAGAACAATAAATATGAACCAAGTTCTTGAGATTTTCTAGTCCTGGTAACCAAAGGGGTTTAGGTGTATTGGTCACACAAGGACTAACTGCAAGATCTTGGCCTCAGAGAGGTGGGAGTTAGAAGTCATCCTTCACTGAGCCCCACTAAGGGCTACAGACCCTGTGAAAGCGCAGACTAGGGGGAGAAATTTCCATCTATAGGCACAGGCAGAAGAACAGAATTATTCATAGTCTTTGCCCAGAGTTAAGGTGGTGATAAAGAAACTTTGGGAGAGAATTTCCATCTATGTGCTTGTCTTCATTTTGATTAAAGTTTCATTTTATCTTTATGGCCCAAGGACCTCCAAACTGAGAACATAAATTCTTCCAGGCTGGTAATATTCCAGGGATGTCTGTCAGATGCAAACACATCTTTAGAGGGTTACAATTTCAATCCATTCTGTATAGAATCTCCACACCAAAATTAATTAGATCTACTTTAAGTTATCACTGACTGATTTGACTTCATGGACACTAATGGTTCTCAACTTCTATGAAGTCTCAACACACCTGTGGGATGCAACAGGCTTCCTTCAGCAAATTGGACTAAAGCAATAAATCTCAGTATGGGTAAAGAAGCTTCCCATTTTTGGATGAACACTGGAATTAAGAGGGTCTCAGAGTTTGAAACCCACACAAGTGCACACACACACACACACACACATCTAATTGTGACACACCCCTTCTTCATGAATCACTGATTAATATTTAATATTCTAGAGGAGTTCCTGGAATGTAATTTGGGAGACATCTCCTGGGTTCACAGGTGCCATCTTCCTATTTTATTTATTTTTATTTTTTTTATCTTCCTATTTTAAGACTTCCTTTCTTCCTTTCTCTTTTTGCTCTCATCTGTTCTCCATCTTTACTTTTATCTTTTTAAAATGTACATAAGCGACTATGAAATAAGTACTTTGTGGATTTCTTGTTAGATCAAATTTTCTTATTAAATATGACACAAAATGATGGCAGTAGCTACAGTGGTAGGAAAGTTCTGCTCTTTGTCCACCATTTAAACCTTTGTGTATTTTGAAAGAGGATGATGTAAAAATCTCAGGTCTTGGTTTAAACCCATGGACAAACTGGTTAGCCTTACCCTGACTATGTTGAGAGTCGCCTTTTGTTCCTTCTCTCCTGTTCTGCTCTTCTTTTTCTGACTCACTTCATCAGAAGTGATTTGAAGGAAACTGATAAATAAGTTGAAGAGAAAATTGTAAATATTAAAACAGAGATGAAGAAAGCAAAAAGAAGCTAAACGTGAGGCTGGCATGCAGAATACGTACAGTGGGGTCTAGTCCTCCCCCTCCAATTACACCCTAACACCCGCTCCTGCTGCCACAGGGAACAGAATAAAGAGCAGAGATGAAAACAAACGTAAGGTGTGTTGCCAGGTGTAGGTCTGAAGCAACTATTCTGGGAAAATTAACTCAAATGTGGCCAGTGACGTGAAGACACCCTCTCTATGAGTGTATTATAGAACTTAGTGCCTCCTTACTTCCCTCCAAAGTCAATCAAACTCCACAGTTACTGGTGAATACTGTCGGTGTTACAAAGCATTTTGTGGGGAGACTGAAGCAAAGTCATTTGGTAGTCATAAGCACAACTTAAGGAAATTCCTCTTTATTTTTAAAAATATTTTATTAAAAATACAGCTAATATACAGTATTATATTCTATTCAGGTGTATACCATAGTTATTCAACATTTATATACCAAAAGAAGTGATCACCACGTTAAGTCCAGAAACCATCTGACACCGTACCGTGCTACCACATTATTGAATATATTCTCTGCTATATTTTACATCCCCATGACTATTTTGTAACTACCAATTTGTACTTCTTAGCCCTTTACCTTTTTCACCTTGCCCCACAACCCCTTCCCATTTACTTCCCCAACAAATCCAGTACCCATCAGTTGTTACAATATTATTGACTATATTCCTTATTCTATCCCCTACACCCATTATTACTTTGCAACACCCAATTTGTACTTAACTCCTTTTCCCCTCTTTCACCCAACCTCCAACCCCCTTCCCATCTGGCAACCATCAAAATGTTCTCTGTATCTATGAGTTTTTTTCTGTTCCTCGTGTTTATTTTGTTCTTTAGATTCCACATATAAATGAAATCTCATTGCATCTGTCTTTTTCTGTCAGACACTCCAATCATCACAATACCTTCTAGATCCATCCATGCTGCCACAGATGGCAAGAACCCATTCCCTTCCATGGCCAAGTAATGGTCCACTGTATACATGTCCACCTCCTCTTTATTCATTCTTTCAGGCCACCTCCACATCTTGGCCACTGTATTACAAACAATGCTGCAATGAGCATATGGATACACATATCCCCTTGAAGAAGCATTTTGGGTTTCTTCAGATAAATACCCGGAAGCAGGCTTACTGGGTTCTTCTTTGTCTCATTATAGCCTTTGTTTTAAAGGATTTGGTCTAGTATAAGTATTGCTACCCAGCTGCTTGTTGGTTTGTTTCCATTTTTATGAAATAATTTTCTTCCATCCCTTTACTTTTAGTCTGTGTGTGTCTTTCAATCTCAAGTGAGTGTCATTTAGGCAGTATATGTAAGGATCTTGATTTATTACTCATTAAACCCTCCTATGTCTTTTGATTGGAGCATTTAATTCATTTACATTGGAAGCAATTGTTGATAGATATTTAGCTATTGCCATTTTATTGTTCATAATATTTATTTTTGTTTAGTTCCTTCTTGTCTGGGAAACTCTTCATCTGTCCTTGCTGAGTAGAGTAGTCTTGGTTATAGGTCCTTGCTTTTCATCACGTTGAATGTTTCCTGCCAATTCCTCTGGCCTACAAAGTTTCTGTTAAGGAATCAGGTGACATTCTTATGAGAATTTCCTTATAAGTTACCAGTTGCCTTTTTCTTGCTGCTTTTAGGATTTTTGCTTTGTCTTTAACCTTTGCTATTTTAATTATAATGTGTGTTGATGTGAGCCTATTGGGGTTTCAGCTTGTTTGGGACTCTGTGCTTCCTGGACTTTTATGTCTCTTTTCTTCATCAGGTTAGGTTGTTTTCAATCATGATTTTTTCAAATACCTTCTCAATTCCTTACTTTCTTCTTCTTCTGGTGCTCCTATTATGTGATTGTTGGTACACTTGATGTTGTCCCAGAGGTCTCTTAAACTATCCTCATTTTTATAAATTCTTTTTCTTCCTGCTGTTCTGATTGGGTGTTTTCTGCTACCTTGTCTTTCAAATCGCCGATTCCATCCTCTGCTTCATCTAGTCTGCTGGTGATTTCTTCTAGTGCATTATTTATTTCAGTTATTGTATTCTTCACTTCTGACTAGTTCTTCTTATGATTTCTATGTCCTTCTTTATGCTTGATATTTCTTTATTGAAGTTTTTACTAAGTTCCTAGAGCATCTTAATAAACATTGTTTTCAAGTCTGTATCTGGTAGGTTGCTTGCCTCCAAGTTTTTTTCTGGTGTTTTCTCCTGTTTTTTCATTTTGGACATATTTCTTTGCTTTCTTATTTTGGCTGCCTCTCTGTGTTTGTTTCTATGTATTAGGTAGACCTGTTACATCTGTCTATTCTAAACCTGGAAGCATATGGGAGAGGCCACACTGCAGACTGAGGATGACTGCCAGCAGTATTGGAGTTGGAGTATCCCCACAAAAAACTAAAACACCCTGAGGCCTGCTACAACCTGCTGGCTCCCTTAAGTTTCAACCAGTAATAAAACCTCAATATGGTACACAAGATGGATAAGGCAGGGTCTCAGGGAGTCACTAGAATAGGAAGTGTTGTGGTCAGATTAATGTAGATTCTGGTTTGGCGCCAGTGCTGAACCTGGAGCTACTCAGCAGAAGTCTCAGAGCACACTGAGGCCAGTTGCCACCCACCTGGGGTGTGAAAATTCTAATAGTTTTCCAAGGAAGAGTGTGATGGGCTCGCTGCTCACCAAGAAAGTGCCTCCAGTGTTGGGGGAGTTTGGTAGGGTGGGATTCCAGGGAGTCAAGTGGGTGGAGCAGCAGAGCTCACCAGACAAATTCAGATTCAGATTTGGACATGTGGGGGCTGCTGGCTCAACAGGAGAAGGACCTCACACGGGGAAAACGGCATCTGTGCCCCCGCCTTTGCCTTAAAGCCACACACTTTAGTCTGCCTTTCCATGTACTTCCAACACCCCCAAGTCGCCATCCCTCTGCCAGAGCCCAGGATGAGTGCTTGTGAAGAAGTAACTCTGTATGCCCTTTAAGGAGACATCTTGGTTTCCCCTGGGGCTACCATCTCACCTGGATGGTCACAATTCCCACTGTTGTTTATAGCCAGATGTTGAGGTGGCTCTTCTTCCTAGCACCAGTACCCCAGGCTCAGGAACCTGGTGTGGGGTTGGGATTTCTCGCTCCTCTGGGGGCAACCTCCATGGCTAAGATATCCCTCCCAATTCTCAACTGCCATAGGGAAGTTTGGGAACAGCTTGTTTCACATCTCCACTCCTCCTACCAGTCTCAACATGGCTTTGTCTTTATTTCCTTAGTTATAATATTAATATTCATTTTTATTTAAGATGCTTCAAGTTGATTGTTCTATAATTTAGTTGTAATTTTAATGTGCTTGTGGAAGAAGGCAAGAAGTGTTCTACTCCTTCATCTTGAATCTCTAGAAACGTCCTCTTCAGAATATACATTTGTTCCTGCGAAAAATCCTCTCACATACTAGCCACCAAAGCTCACCTTCAGTGCAGTGTCAGCCCCCTGAATGTCTTTCTCAGTTATTGTAAGGGTGGGCTTAAGTTCTGAGGACAGTGTGGCATCTAACAAATGGCAGTGATCACCATTTTGTGCAGAGTGTAGCAACATAAATCTTAGTCTTAATTGCATCCTACTATCCTAATTCTGGCATTGTTGTGCCTACCTATGGCAATGTTTGGTAATGTTCTATTTTTAATAGGAGCCCAGTGAATTAAAATCATCAGATCTTTCTTCCTAACCTACTAAGACATGGTACTGAGATAGTACTATGGGAGATTCAAAGAGGTATTTGCCCATAGTATACTAGGTAACTCATTGTATTTTAATAGCTAAAATATGATGCCTTTCAGGAGTTCCCTGGTGGTGTAGTGGCTTAGGGCTTCGGCGCTGGCGCTGTCAGCGCTGTAGCCTGGGTTCGCTTCCCAGCCAGGGAACTATCCACATTCTACCAAAAAATAACAATAAAATAAAATAAAATAAAATCTATACCATTTAAAAAAAATATGATGCCTTTCTCATTTTTCTGGAAATAAATACAACAGATAGTTGGTAAAAGAAACTAAACTACATTTCCATTTCTCCTGGGGCTTGTTTAATTTATCTTTTCAAAAGAAGTAATTGTACTGTTACTTGTCAACAGAGAAATTCCTGAATTTATATATTCCTTTTCCTATTTGTAGAAAACATAACTGTCAAAAAGGTTGAGATAATTTTCCAGGTGCTTCAAAAAGCCTGTTACAAAGAAAATTTACACATTATAAATTATATATGAAAAGATACAGATATAAAGTACTTCTGAGAAAACAAACTAAGTTAGTAAAGGAAAGCTCATTTTATATCTGAGATAAAGGCATGACCCCATTCTGGAAGAGAGAAGTTGAAAATCTACACGTGAAGCCTCAGCATGAAAATGTAACATTCTTGACAAATATAAAATTAAATTTTATAAAGTATTATAAAGCTAGTCCAGAAAATTCAATCTTTCTGAACATTTGTTCAAACTCATGAGCTATTGTGATATTTTGGGAATCCATGAAATTTCTTTAGAAAAAATGTAGTTGACAGAAATCACATTTTAAACTTGCAACAAGGCTACAGTAAAGATGAATAAAAGCAGGGAAGTGGTTTAGTGATAAAAATATCATAAATGGAAAATAGAACATATTTTCACAGCATGAATTCTTACAGTAGAAATCTTTGTGATAATCAACAGAACTTAATTTGTTACTGTTTTTAATGTTAAGAGCTACATGAAATCCTTTAGTGAGAAAGATGCTATGACTACATTTTTAAGTGGGCTATACTCTTTTAAATAGGAATGCTAAGAAACTAGCTCTTTATAGAAATGTATTAAATGCTTTAAAATTTCATTTTTGTGAACATCTAGGATGTGTCAGACATTTCCAATATGTAATTGCATTTAACTTTCACACCTATATTGTGAGTTATCATCACTTTTATTTTAAACATAATGAAAACTGAGGCTCACAAAAGTTATGTAACTTGCCTAAGGCAAAATTTCAGTAAAGCTCTAGAAACTCCAAGACCGTAGCTAGTTTAATTACAGCATGAACTCAGCATCAAAGTTGGGGGGTACATTTTTCAGGTTTCACAACTGGTTTAGTTTTTGATTGAGCACTATATTTAGTTCTTGCAAATTGTTGTTCCAGTTTTTTGTTTGTTTGTTTGTTTGTTTGTTTATCTGTTTGGGGTGAAGGAAATTCTAAAACTCTTTGAAATGTATTTATTCTTAAAATATTTTTTTCAAATTTACCAAAAAGTAACTTGATCTTTTTATCCAATGATCTAGAGAATAATTTGCATTATCTTTAAAATTTAATATATAGTTTTTTATTATGTCTCACAAAATTGTTACATGTCCAATCTCCCACGTCTACTATAGGCCTATTTAATACTTATAGTCAGGTCTTTTATTCCCAGAAATTTTTATTATAATTTTAAATACTAGCTTAGTTTATTTCTTGGCTTTTCATCTTCAGGGACTCTAGGGGGAGGGGTTGTTTTGTTTATATCTATATCATTTTACCTTTAATATTGTTTACTTATTTTATTATTTTTTATGTTTCTATTTTCATAACTCTGCTCAATGTCCTTTATTATATCTTTAGTCGACTCAATTCTTCCTTGAATATTTGTAGTGAGTGTTCATTTCTGACATAATATTGTATTTTTTAAAAAATTAATCAAGCCTTACCTCTCATATTTCTTTTCTTGTTGCTCATATTTGTGCTGAGTTTTTGAGTTTTCATTCAAGGTATTCTTTTATATCTGATACTGCTTTTGATGATCTTTAACTCATGCTGGAATGTTGAATTACTTCTTTCCCCTGCTTTATATTTGATTTTTGGTTCTTTGTACCAGCATTTGGTTTTTACCAAAACAATAACAGTTCTTTCCTTTATGGAGAGTGAATTTGAGTGGTTTCTGAGGTTTCTTAGTTAAAACTGCTATCTTCTATTGATACACAGAAGTTTTTTTTTAATATATGGTATTTTTTGACAAATAAGTTTTGCTGTTGTTGTTCCTTGTTTCTGATATGCTTTAATGAATGTGAAACTCTTCATTTCCATTGATTTTTCCCTAAATAAATAAGCCTGAGAGTAATTTCACTCTTCTGACATTTCTTCCCATAACTGCCCCTCAGGTTTGCACACGTTCAAGTCTCCTGCTTTCTACATCCAGGTGGCAATTCTCTACTCTCCAGATCTCCCCTGTTGTGTTTTCCTCCACAAGGTGGGACCTACTTGTCTGGGTGATTTCTACCTGGTTTGCACCACTGCTGCCCACTGCAGCAGTCCCCTGCTCTGTGTGGTCTCTACCTGATGTTCTGCTCTTCCAGGGCCTCTTGAGCTAAATCTCCTGGTTTTGAATATTCATTTCCCAATTTCCATGTAAAATTACATTTGTAATAGTCTCCATGTCCTTTTTACCTGACAGGCATGTGTTTATGTTCGTTCTTTCAAATTGTGTGGAAATTTAGGGTTTGAAACTACAAAATACAGTCATATATTTTTTCTGTACAAAATCTGTCAAATTCTGAAAATATACACTAAAAAATTCCCTTTACTATTGTTCTTCTATCTGCTCTTATTCTGTTTTCAAAGTGTCAGTGAATATTGTTATGATATTTGGTGCTATAAGGGAGGAAAAAGTTTTTCTCAAACTTCTTAGGATCTAGAAATTAAACAGACAAAGGCAGATTAACTGGAGGAAAGCATACACATTGTGTTAGATTTTTACAAAGGCATAAAGACCCGAACAAGTAAGCAGTGGAAAATGTTTTTATACCTTTTAGACAATGGATGTCCAATTTTTTGGCTTCCTTGGGCCACATTGGAAGAATTATGGGTAGTAAGCAAATGGTGAAGACCTAACAAAATTTGTTTATAGGGACTTCTAGGCCCTAAAATTCATTTTCTGTGATGATATGGATGTCTCCCTTCCTCCTGGCACTGACAGACTACTTGCATGTAGGAGATTTATCTTCTGCTTTCAGGGAAGTTGGCTCTGGGTGAGGTCAGAGTGACCTTCCCATTTCTGCCATTTTCTCAAACTCTTTCAGCTCAAGATATTCGATATGCCAAGGTGCTGTATTTTGGCAAAGCGTGTCCTGAACTCCATTAGTGCATGAAATATTATGACAACCACATTTTGGGGAGGGGGAATAATTTCTGCCTATTTATAATTCTTGTCACTTTTAACAGTTTTGGCCTCAAATTCCACTTCTTTAGTATTGTTATCACTATTTCTGAGCTCTTATGATCTGCATTCTCCTGGTACTCTAACCATCCCTCCATTTTCACTTCTTCTTTGTTACTTATGTTACATGTGTCTTAGGAATGACATAGAGCTGTATTTTGCTTTTGATCCAAATATGAAATTTTTAATTTTGAAAGAAAAAGCCAGCCATACACATTTAGTATAATAATTTATACCTGCACTTTCATTTCTACTATATTATTTTGCCAGTTAATCTTTGTTAACTTTTGTTTGCTCAAATATTATCCTCCCATCTTGACTGCTACACTTGGTCTAAATTATCTCATACCTCAGCTACTTTATCTTCCCATTTTCTCTCTCTTTTCATTCAGTCTCCATTACAGCAGCCAAAGAAATATCTTTAATATTTAAACCAAATCATATCACTCCCATACTAAAACATTTTAATTACCACAAGTTTCATTGGAATAAGATGCAGATTCACACGGTGCAATGACATCATCTGTCTCCTTGTCAACTCTCCAACCTCCTCTCATTTTTCCTTTGTTGCTAACTCTCTCCTTCAGCACACTGTGCATTGCCTTCCTCCTCCTTCTCCCCTGCCTCCTCCTCCTCTACCTCCTCCTCCTCTTCTTTGCCTCCTCCTCCTCCCCTCCCCACCCCCTTCCTGCATAATTTCTAATAATGAAAGTGGAAGCGAGAAAACAATGGAATAACACTTATAAAGTGTTGAAAGAAAATAAAAAAAACTCAGCCTAGAATTCTATATCCAGTAAAAATACCCTATAAAAATGTGAATGAATAATAATAATAAAAAAATTTTTAGATAAACATTGAAAGAATCTGTCACCAATGCATATCACATCACGACTTCACATATCCTCTCAGACACTATCAAACTGCATTCTTGCAAAGGAAAACATACTTAATTTGTGTACTAATTGCTTTTTAAAAACAGAATTGTCATGATAGCACACACCCCCATGAGTACTACATGAACCTCTAGAAAACTGTAAATTACACTTGGGAAATCCTGCTTTGTTCATATTCCTCCTATTACATAAATCATCTTGTAACATAATGATCTTAAAACACACTGCTTTTCCTTAGTAGACCATAAACAAAGAGATATTAGCTACCATATCTCATTGGCCTTATGAATATAAGACCTAGCACAGTGCCTATGAAACAAAGTGCTCACAAATATATTTGTTGAACAAATCCATCAATCGATGAAATAACAAAATCTATAAACTATTCTGATCTGATTCATATCTTACATATGAGGATTTTTGTTTGTTTCTTTTAATATATTTGACATCGCAGTATTCTTAAATTAATTCTGAAATAATTAACTATTTTTTTAAACCAAAACAGGCAGAAAACCACAAAACCACAAAATTGTTTTCCGAAGAAAGTTTTAGGAAAGAGCAATAGAATAGAGTAGCTTGAAAACAAAGTTCTATTTGTATGGAATATCTGTCAGTTTCTAAACATCAACCATCAGCATGTTGGTAGCAACTGATTGAAAGACACTTTAAAAAGTAAATTGTTATTATCATTTTATGTAATTACAAATGTTATGCTATTTTTTTTCTTCACAAGCAAGATTTTGAGCTTGAGATAGAAAAGAAGTGACAGGTTATATAGGAAACTAGGAGAAAACCTCTAGACATCATTACTTCTTATTAACTAACAAAGATTCTCCCTTTCCAACACTCGTTAAGCTCCTGTGAACTCTTCTCAACTAACTGGGCCCTGACTTTTGAGTTTCCTTGCTCACTTCTGCATCAGCAAATTTTAGCAAGAATCCTGCCAGAGCAGTTTAGCTAGAATCCCTCATTTTCCATATCTGATCATCCTCAATATCCAATTGGGTCCCTCATCCTCTGTCATCCCCCAGGTGATGTCTGACCACTGTGGACTGCCTCAGCAAGAATCCCGTTAGGTCAATTTAGCCAGAATCCCTCCTTGCCCCGATACTCATATTTCCTGTTAGTAATTTTATATCCACTGGCCTTTTTTTGTGCTCGTTGGCTGTAAATCCTCACTTTTTCTTGTTGTGTTTGATTATATCCCAATCTTGCTCCCTCACTGAAAGATTCCATTGCAGTGGTCTCTACACCTATGTCAATTGCTCCCTCCAATAAAATTGTTGTTACCATTCACTAATAAATTTTATGAAACAATTTTTCTTTAACATAACTATAGAATTCTTTCTGCTCTCTCTAGCATATGTTAATTTCCAATATAACAACACTAATTAGTATCAACTCTCCTTTTTAAATTGCCTATGTTTTTAATTGGAAGAAGATTGTCTTCACTCCCTCTTATACTTATAAATATGATACATATTAAATAAAAATATTTTGTCATATATTGATATTATATACACAGAAACCATGGCAATTTGACTATAAGTAAGGAGATTAAAAACATATTACTTCCCTCCTGAAAGTTTATACAGAGTGAAGTTCAAGATTAAGCTGACTTGAGAAACAAAGTAAAATATTTGGGAATAACTATTTTTCTTCTATGTACATTTTTATGTGTATAATGTGATTTATTTTTCCTAAAACAAAACATTAGAAACTATAGCTTAAAAATAAATGCATAGATTATCGGTGGTATTTTTAGAGGCTATTTCAAAGAGATTGTAGAAAGCTCTTTTCCATTTGTGGATGTGATCAAAATGGAAATGGGATTTCCTTTTCTTTTGGATACTTTCCGGTTTAGTCTCCTTGAGCTAGTAGAAAGGGAACATTTTTGTTGTTCTTTCCTTCTCTCATTCCTATCCCAGCTCCATCCCCCAAAATGTAAGCCAGATCCAGGAGTGAACAGCATTTTGCTGCTCACAGTGTTGGCCGTTTTAATTCCCAAGGTAGGGGGTGCATCTCACCTTGAAGATGGCGTGGCTTTACCCTACAGACAAAGCATAAAGAAGCCAGATGGTCCCTTGAAAATTCTGTCACTATAGTTGTTCATGAACCAGCTGCTATCTAAAGCATTCCTTTAAAGATGGCATTAACTCAATCCATGTTAACCCATGTTTACTTTTTCCCTTCTATCTCGTCTGCATAACCATGATTTCGGTCTGTTGAAGCTCTTGTTATCCTTCAATGCCCAGCCCAATGCAGATTTACTAAAAATAATCTTTTACAAATTTATAAAGTGTATATAGTTTCAATCAAGGTAATACTTCCATTGCACATTAAGATATGAAATACTAAAAGGAGAAAATATGTCGTACAATCAACTGATGCACAGAAGGGGAAAGGAATTACAGCTATCCTCAACAGCAATGAGGTATCTTACAAAAATAAAGTTCAAAGGAAAAAAACCAAGTACCAAAGGATGATATATATGGAAGAAGGTATTTTTAAGATTTAAATAAAAGCACTACTAACCAATATATATTATTTAAGAAAAACAGTTTTACTATCCAAGAGAGCGATTGTATTTAGGGAAGAAGGTAAGCTGCCATCAAGGAGAGCACACAGGCAGCACCAGGGGCACTGGCGAGTTACTGGTGGTTCCACACACAGCACATTTATTCTCTTGCAGATTTCAAATATTTGGTAATAAAAGTTTATAAAAGAAAACAGGAATGTAAGGGAAAGCAACATGCAGAAAGACAATTCCCTACCACTTGAAAAAGGAATGAACAATGTATTGTGAAAAACAAGGCTGTGGTTAAAAAAAATAATAAAAAGAAAAAGAAAAAATATGGAGACCATTATGTCCAAGTTGACTTTTCATTTCTGAAGTCTGTAGGCTATCTGCATCCGTATCTACTACACAAGGAAAAGGTACTTCCTACTGCAGATGGCAGAAAGTTACCTGTTTTCAGTCAACACAAAGATTATAAAAGCAAATCAGTGAAGTCCTTCCAGACACCCTCAGTGTCTTGTTTTCCTGTGACCTGAGAGTATTTTAGCTTTCAACTAGCGTAGAGAACTTCAAACATTCAGTTGCACAAACACTGATTAGGAGCTGGCAAATGCTAAATATCATGCTAGGGACAGAGGACGTGCACGTAAAGAAGCTACGAGTCAAAGGAACACAGAGAAAGAACAAACAGCCCGAAGTGGGTGTTGTCATTGGAAATCAGGGAAATGAAAGGAGAAAGATTAATCTTGACCGATGGGGGTCATTCTAGGCAGACAGCGTGGTCAGGGAGACCTGAAAGAACAGAGCACTGTTTTTCTGTTGTTGTTGTTTTAAACTAAATTGTTAATTTATTTATGTAAAACAAAACAACCATGGGTCAAAGTTTGTAGCCCTGTCAGATTTCATTCACTTTCTTTTTTTTTTTTTTGAGCATTTTATAATCCAGTATGATTACAACATTTTGGTGCCTAAAAATTGCCTGCAGAACTTATTTAAAATGTAGATTCTAGGGCTGCTTCTGTGGAAAGTCTGATTAGCAGGGCTGAAATAGTCTAAGGACTAGTCTCTCAGGTGATTCTGACGTGGGTGGCCTGTGGGCAACCCCGGAAAGTCCTGGCTTGAATGTACGCCAGAAAGAGCATGCAATAAAGTTGGGACTGGAAATTTGCTTGAGGTTAGAGCTTTGAATGTCTTATGAAGAAAAATTCAGTTAAGAAAATCAGTTAACAGCCATTGAAGAGTTTAGGAAGAAAGACTGAGAAGATTGGGTTTTAGAAATATAACTTTGGCCACAGTGAAGATGATAAATTGCAAAGTCTAAAAACCTGAGACAGTACAGAAGCTTCTCAAATGTGAGGAAAGTTTGAAACAGGCAGTGTCTGTAGGCATGGAGCAGAGGGGAGCAGGCAGTAGTAACAACAGGGCTGGGGCTAAATATAAATTCAAAATTAGGTGAGCTGGAGAAGCCAAAATGACGTCCAATTTCAAGTAAGGGATACTTCTAACCAAATCTAAGAACAGAGAAGGAAGAAATCAGTGGGTTTAGTTTAAGACCTGCTGCCTTTGAAGTAAAACATTTCTACAGTGTCTACCAAGTTCATAAAGATGTGAGTCTGGAATACAAGAAAGGTCGTGGCTGCACTCATTTATTCATTCATTCACTTAATCCTTCATTTAATAAATATTGACCGGGGGCTTCCTGGGTGCCAAGCTCTGTTCTAGGTAAATATTAATGAGCAGAATTTTTAAAAGACTTCTGTTCTCCTCATTCTTACATTTTAGAAGAGGAAATAAACAAATAGATAAATATACAATATCATTTTAGGCAATGAAAAGTCTATGAAGTAAAACTGAAACCAGGGGGAAAACAAGAGCATTTCAGAGCATGCTATTATTGATAGGAAGGTCAGGGAAACCTCTCAGTGACATTTGAAATGACACCTGAATAAAATTAAGAAGCAAGCAAGAAAAATGAAGAGCTGAAAGAAAGATGATTCCCAGTACCATAGTCTATCTAGGAACCTCTTTATCTTCCAAATGTGACTCCTACCTATCTATGTACATTCTTGTCCTCATCAATTTAACAACTATTAATCGAGTCCTACTATGTACCAGACATCTGTTCTTGGCATTTTGCTTACATGTCGGTAAGCAAAATAAACCACTCTTTCCCAAAATACTTCTTAAAGTCATGGAGTTTAAATTCTATTAGGAAAAACAGACAAAAAATGAGAAAGCTAAAAGAAGAAAATATAAATGTGGCAGCTGTGAAGGGGGCTTTGAAATATCAAAGGAGAAGTGTGTGCAAATGTTAGATTGTCTCAGATAAGGAGCATAGAAGCCCTTCCCAAGAAGGTGACTTGAGGGTGAATGTCTAAAGGAAATGAGGAAACTAGCCATGGGACTATCTGGAATAAAAGCCTTTCAGGTAAAGTGTGCTTTAAATTTTTAATTAGCTTATTAAAAATTCCAAACATGCTTTTTCTCAACTCTTTAAGTTCATTATACAAGTGTTATCATCGATTTATAAACTTAGGAAAATAGTACAATCACCTTTTTGCTGATTCACCCATAATGAATATTGATTCACTAAATATTTTAAATTTATATAAGTTAATAGATTTGATTTCCTTTTTAAGCACTTCAAGTGCAATGCAAACAAACTATTTCCAAGTACTTCAATTAGTCTGTAAACTAGTGAAGTAATCAAATACATATAGTGACTATCAAGTTATGTTTTCAACATATTCAAATCTCTTACACTTTTTAACTTAAAGGCACAAGCTTAAAACTAAATTAAATCAAATTTCTTGAAGTGTTAAATCTTCAGAAACATTATGACGTACCAATTATATTGAACCTAAGGGAAAAGCATTCATACTCTGCATTTTTTTTTACTTTCATCATTTCAATATTACTCAAGTCTTTTCATGGTTGTTAAGCGATAACCCAATTAAGAAAATCAGATTTACAGGAAGAGGTAAGTCGAGTCATATCTAACTTAGAGTTGCCTAATGGTCTAAAGTTAGAGAGAGAAATGTACTTTATCTTCTTATGGGAGTTGAGGTTATATGCTGTGCACGTATACAGCATGGTTTCATAGCCAAAATTCGAGGGAGGACCCCCCACACACATAAAACCCCCCAGAATTACATTATGGAGGGTGGGCCTCTTGTAGCACAGGCTTCCCCCACTAGGTGAGTGTTTTATGAATTCATCTGCATAGATGTACTTGCAGGCATTGTTGTGAGGGGCTGTATTTGACTTCAAGGAATTTTTTTTTGAGACTCTTTCAATGCATTTGCCCATTTCATGATTTACATAAATAACCTGTGGATAGCAATGTACCTGCCCACATCATGCTGAGTATTCAGCATTTTTTTTTACCAAACATGTAATGACCCTGTGCCCCACCCTCCCTGTTCACCCGATCTCTCCCTGTGAGACTTTTGTTTGGTTGTTATTTCCCCAGATGAAAAAAGTCCTCAAAGGGAAACATTTTGCTGATGTGGAAGAGGTGGAACAAAAAACAGCAGAAACACTAAAAGCATCAAAATGTAAGTTCAAAAACTGTTTTGAGCCATGGAAAAAGTGTCTCAAAAGGCATATTACATAAAATGAAGAGTACTTTGAAGGTAACTGAAGTTTAAACATGTTAGAACAAATGCACAACTTTTTATAAATAAATCCTGGTTATATGGGGTCCCCTCTTGTATATTGTTTTATATTTATCAGAGACCTCAAACGAAAGGACTCATTAGCTATATGCCCACAGGATATTTCTATCTGGGTCAACTTTTGGATATATTACTCCAAGACAACCCTTCACATGGGTTGGTTCAGTAGCCCATATTCCTCTTGGTTCAAACTGTACTTTTATCTATTTTCTCACCTTTTTCATATAATATCACCTGGTTTATTTCAATCAATTTTGGCAATTACTTCTATGTAGGTTATTTCAGAACTTGAATGTATTCAACTAAACTACTTCCTGCCTGATTTAATTCTGCATTCCTCTTACAGTCTTCTCTACCTATAATTCTAAAATCATATTATTGTCATATTATTCACACAAATTCTTCTCTCATGAATGTAGCTATAACTCTAAGTAATGATAAGCCATTTTTTAAAAGATTTTATATGCTTTCTGCCCAGCATTTCTGAGGAGCAGACAGTTAATGGTTTAACCCTGTTTCATTGATGAAAATATTGAAGCACAAAGAGAAGAAACAGCTTAACTAGCATTAGCTCACTTTGGATTGGTTTAATCAAAAGAGTGCGTCTCAGTGAGCCTGATACTTCATGTTCAAAGCCTCACAATTCAACCATTTTGCCTCTTTTAAAGGAAGATTAGAAAAAAATTGTGTCTGAATATTAAAAAAACTAAGTAACAGTTTAAATTGATTGCAGAATATAAAATGTTGTAAATGAAAACAGAAACTCTAATTTCTTGCAACATATTAAGCATGTTGATGAAGTATAAAGAAGGAAATTTACTTTAAGTTTAGTTTAGTTTTAGCACTTCTTGTGCCTATAAACTTTAGAAATAGACAAGACTGCCATTTATAGAGTGAAACACATGGCCAATTCTCAGTCCATTTTCCATCTTTTAAACACTTCAGGGAAAACAGTCAATATTGTGTTGCTCTTTCACATCAGTAGCTTTGGGGTATAAAGAAATTAATATTTATAGGATGATTTCATGCTTAGTGTATCTAAAAGTACAATACAACATAATTAAGTAGAAATTATACTTAATTTAGACAAAGATAATCTTGTTAGTACTAGAAAGAGCAATGAGTAAGAACATTTTCTTCCCTGAAGGATTTTACTTTTTATTGGCTCTCTTGTTATTGGTTCTCAATTTGTTAAATTTATACCAATGGAGGAAGTTGGCACTCTTAATACTCAAAGGCTTTTTGTTCATTCAAAGAGCTTTATGTGGACCTGGTAACTTCTTTTTCCAAATTGAATGACCATTGAGTAAATTCAATATTTTTTATTACTGTATCTAGTAAATATTTATTTCTCTCTATATATGTATATATTTCTCTACATTTGTATACGAGTATGTAGCACCTTTTCTAGGATGAGTTTGCAAAATTAATTGTCTGACCTCATATGTACAAGGAGTGGTCAAGAAATTTGGAGAACAGAGGGGTTATCAGAAAGGTGGGAGTGCTAATGCACACAGTTTGATTGCGTGACTTCTTATTAGTATATATGCCAAGTTTCAGCCTACTTGAATCAGTGTTTTTTCAGATATCACTGAAGAAAACCCCAAATATGAATAAAATTGAATTTCATGCCATCATTGAGTTCTTCACAAAACAAGGAAAAACACTTTAAACCATTTTGGAAGAGATACTAGCAGTTTACAGGGGCTGTTGCTATGGGAAATCCATGATTTACGCGTGGCATAGACTTTTCAAACAAGGCAGAGAGTGGATTGAAGATGGCCTCTGTCCAGGATGCTCTGTTGAGGTCACTTCTTCAAACATTGTCAAAAAGTTGAAAACTTGTAGTGGAAGATGCCAGATCGAGTAAATAGCAGCTAGCAGAAATGGTTAAAGTATTAGCTGTGATCAGTTTGAATCTTCTCCATCAGCATCTAAGGACATCAAAAGTCAGTGCAAGATGGGTACCGACAATGCTCACGCCACTTCAAAAACACCAGCTCATTGAATTTTCATGACAGTTTTTAGACCTCTGCAGAGACAACAAAGATAAAGTTTTAAACCAAATTGTCATTGGAAATGAAACTTAGGTTCATCGTTATGAGTCTGAGTCAAGGCAGGAGTCCACACAGTGGCACGAAAAGGGCTCACCACCCTCTAAGAAGTTCAGGGTGTCGCAATCAGCTGGGAAAATCATGGCTACTGTCTTTTGGGATACAGAAGATATCCTACTGATTACTTATAAGAATAAGGGTGTTACAACAACTGGAGAGTACTAGTTTAGTCCTCTGAAACAGTTAAAAGAATCTGTGAAGGAGAAAATAAGAGGAAAATGGACCAAAAGGGTGATGCTTTTGCACAGCAACGTGCCCGTGCACAAGAACAATGTTGCATTGGCTACTCTTCACAATTGTGGCTTCCAGACGTTAAACCACCCTCCCCACAGTCCAGAACCTGCTCCATCTGATTATTATTTTTTCTCAAATATGAAAAAGAAAACAGCTTGGAGGGAAGAAATGTACAGACAGATAAAAGGTTAAAGCTGTCATTTGGTGGCAAAAGGAAAATATGTTTTTTTCAAGTGTGTGAATAAACTTATTGAAAGATCTAAAAAGTGTATTAGGGTTAAGGGTAAATATATTGTAAGGAAAACTAATAAATACTTTTTACCCTTCTTCCCCTTCATTCTGTGAATTTCTTGACCAGTCAGCAAAATAAAGCAATATTTATACATTATTTAACTGACTATTGCCTAAGACTGTCTATATAAATTATCAAGATGCCCCCCCGGATATCTACATATAAAGAAACAAAAAGTAAATATGTATACTTGAAACACAAAGGTTTGAACACAAAATATATACACTCTTAAGAGTTTCGTGAATTAAATCAGAACAGTAGAATTATTGGAAGAATTTTCATAAACACACAAAGCACTATTGTTAAGAATGCAGAATAGTTCTTGAGATGTTCAGGGTAGTTGTGATATAGGCATAGATATTAGTATATTGATTTACAATTAGCCCAACCTGATTAATTATTTGACAACCAATCATGGCTCCTCTGACATAATGTATAACCCACGTACAACACTTAGCTGTTTACACAGTGAACTCACAGTTTGTGAGGGTAACCCCGTGAGTTAGAGATCACCATTCGTCTTTTTCACACGAGGAGTCTGAGGCTCAGAAGAAATGAACAGAAGAACTTCAGGATGCATTGGAGCTCCTAAGCAGTACACATAGACTGGTGCCTGGGGCTTCTTATCCCATGCTTTTTCCAAATAACTTGTTGCTTATCAATTTTCTGTAACCCTTTGACTTACCTGTGTGTCCAAGCCAATTCTTAGCTCCAGGGGCGATTATTTTATAGCATGAAAGTCTCACGATCAGTTGCTGGCAGATGGAGGCCAAGATGAGCAAAGGATCTGAAACCAAGCAATATAGTGAAGTTCGGAAATCCTTAAACAACAAGTAATTAAACAGTTTCTTTATGTAAAATTTCAGAATTATTCACATAAAATCAAAAAGAGCCTGTTCCAATCACTCCTTCATTTTTACAGGACACAGCTTACTGACCCAGACGTTGTGTTCACTGGTGCTGATGCAGTCACGTCCCATTCTTTGTCTTCCATGGGACTTCCTGTTTTCAGAAATTTTCAAAATTTCCCCAATGCAGACATAATAGGAAAGATTCTGAGTTTAATTCCTTATAGAGGCTTCGAGCTACTCTTGGCTTAAGTAGCTTGTTCTGGATGGTAAAGCGCCAAATTATGAAACATCCTTGAATGAACAAGAATTGAAAACGTTCTAAATTAACATCTCCTGGCCAAGGGAATTTCATTGGTTCTGTCGCAAAGAATTAGCTCCCCACAAGTCTGATATCAGGGGAGTTCTTTCCACTTATTACCTATCATCTAGCCCATGTCATTTTTCATTTGGCTTTTACCCAGCGAATATGAATTCGCAGTAGATCCTCTGCCTGTCTGATTATTTTGAAATGTCAAATCTCATTTTAACGTTTGGTCAGTTGTTAGATGCCAGTTCAGTTGTGATATACATTTCACAGTCTTGTCAATTCTTTTCTCATTTTTGTTTTACAACATTACTGAGAATAGAGCAACATATACGAATATGATTTTATGTGAACAGTTAATTTTGACACCAGTTTGTTCTTGTGGCTCTTCCCTGGATATAGACCTTTAGCTGTTAATAGTGAGTTAAAGAAAGCAGTCCATACTTTATTAATACATGACAGACATAATTTTCCCTAACTGAAAAATACTGTTTGACCAATAGGTCAGAAAATGGCAATTACTGTGGAAATACAGCTTACAAAGATGGTAGAAAATCATTAAAAATGACATTTTAGTTTAAAACTGTTTACTTTCGGAGATGTTTTTCCCAACTGACTAATTTCCCTCAGGCATAAATAAAGAAAGAGGCCAACTAGGTTTAATAGCTTTTAAATTTTTCTATCTATATCTGAGAGTGAGACTATCTCCTTACAGCACATTGTGAAAATTTCCCCAGGCTTCTAACAGTAAGTTTGAGTGAGTGTAATTCCTAGAAAATTAGGTAATGTTGGGTATGTTGATTTATTTTTAATATCCCCATCTAATATATAATCATTAATTATCTTAGCAGGAAGCTGGTCATAAATTATAAACAAGTTTGTGCCAGAAACTTTTTGCTTCTGACTAGCTTAGTCCACATACTACTGGCCAGACCATAGGACAGCTATTTTAAACTAAAATTTTGTGATTTTGAATCCCCAAAAATGATATTAAATCTTAAATTTAGGATGATTTTGACTTTGAGTAACAGAAAACTCTGACTCAATATGCTTTTAAAAACAAATATGATGACTTCTGGAGTCATTTGTCTCCAGCATTGGTTAGTGTAGAATAACAAGAATCTCAGTCTTTCCACTCTGATATCATTAGGTTAATTCATTTCACAGGTATTGTGTTTGCATGGCAATATTTTGAAGCAAAAAAAAATAGACATATGGTCTCATAAGTCTCATTATCAGGAAGAGAAACCTTATCTGCAATCCCAGAAATGTGATATACGCTCTTGTCACATTGGCCATAATTGGCCCACACACAAACCAGTCCTTGCTAGGGGAAAGGTCCACACCACCCTGAAAAATGTGACCAAAAGAATAGGATGAATACCCGAACAAAAGTAGGGGTCTATTAGAAAGGAAGGAAGAAAAGAAGTGACCATTAAAGTGTAGGTAACAAATCATGTGTGGTAAATACAAATACATTTATATAGTTAAAAAAAAATGTCAGGTACTCAGAAAGGTCAAAGCATTTAAGATTTCTGTTTGTCTTTGTTATTAAGTCTTTAAATAATGTTTCAAATTTTCAAAATGCTGTGTCATACACATGAACTCTTTAAGTATAATGTAATTAGCATTAATTTCATAAATTACAAACTCAGGTATGTAAAAATCTAACATGTTTTATAACTAAAATGAATTTTTACTTTAACATACCGTTTGAACTGGTGGCAGAAACATTCATTGTAGTGTATTATTAGCTTAGAGTTCTATCAACTGATGTAAATCTTCCTCCTCCCCCTACTCCTGCTGTGTGAAGGGTCAGATGAGTAGATTATATACCAACAAGGCACATGTGAGTGACCGTGGTGCAGCATTTGCTTATTGGTCATTATGTGTGCATACCAAACAACAGCCACTGATGTGTGTCATCGCTTCTGGCTCTGGGTTGTTTTTATCACTCGATGCTAGAACATGCAAAAACATTTGTTATTCATGCTATCATCTACCATTGCAATGCTTCTTCTCAAGCATGAGGTTTGTCCAGGTACACTACATTTTTCAGCTACTTCCTAGTTTCTTCAAATGGCATTTGATAAAGTCATCCCATATCTCACGTCTTTCTAGTGAAGCTAGGGGGTGCTGTCTCGGAACGCTTCCTAAATAAACACACAATGTCCTATTCACCCTACCTCTCCACGTCTTATGGTAGTGCAAAGAACTCCCAACTATCCATATTCTGCATCTTTCAGAAAATGGGGGACATACAAATCTGATACCTAAACTTATCTTGGGCTTCTAATATCCTTCCCCTTCCACTTTGCTCGCCCAGGGGGAGCAGGATGTTCCCCACTTTTGAGATACCCACATAGCTAGTGCTATGGCTTGAACATCATACTTGGCATCCTTGTGGATCTGAATTTAGATTATCAAACACAGACTTTTTAGACCTAGAAACCTCTAATCTCAAACCATTTTCTCATTTGTAGGTTGCAAAAGTCTAATTTCAAAGTAAAAAACTTAGGAGAATTAGTATAGAAAATTTCACTGTCACCAGATTGTGAATAATTAGGTATCAGGAAACACTGAAGAGGAACTATAGGCAAATAGAGGATATTGCCATCCTGCTACTCTCTCAACAACCTCATGAACATGGTTTTCTTTTAAAAGATAAAATAATGGTGGCAAGAAGAGATTAAGTAAATGGACTCACAAAATTAGTGACTAGTTAGAAAAAGAGTCACCAACTGAAATGCAAATGTTTCCATTCCAAATTCTTTGCTCTCGCTACCCTGACATCATGTCATTAGCTATTTAGAATATTTATAAAACCTGAGAAGCATTAATAAAATTTGCATCTTACTTCTGGCCTCAGAAGGACCAGTTTTGGTTTCTTTCAACACCTTCAATTTTTTTCTCATTTATTTTTATTTTTTAAATATTAACACACAATATTATATTGGTTTCAGGTGTACAGCATAGTGCTGAGTCATTTATATAACTTACAAAATCCTTATTCTGATACATCTGGTTCCCACCTGACACCATATATAGTTGTTACAATGTTATTGACTATATGCCCTATGCTGCACTTTACATCCCTGTGACTATTCTGTGACTATGAATTTGTACTTCTTGATTTCTTTCCCTTTTTCACCCACCCCTCCCACTTTCCTCCCATCACCCCAATAAGTCTATTATAGAACCCATCTGACACCATCGTTATTGCAACATATTGACTGTAATTCCATATTATACCCTATATCCTCATAACTACTACTTTGTAACCACCAAACTGAACTTCCTAATCTCTTCCACTTATTTCACCACCTCCCTCAACTTTCCTCTCATCTGGCAACAAACCAAATGTTTCCTATATCTATGGACCTTTTCCTGTTCTACTTGTTTATTTTCTTCTTTGGATTTCACCTATAAGAAAAGTCGGTTTGCGTCTGTCTTCCTCTGTTTGACACTCCACTCAGTGCAATACCCGTCATGTTTTTGTTTGTTTTTGTTTTGTTTTGTTTTGTTTTACTGGAGCTTTTAATCAATTTAAATTGAAGGTAATTGTTGATGTGTTTCTACTGCTGTTATTGTTTATAGTTTTATTTTGTTTTGTTTTGTTTTCCCCATCTCAAACCAGTCCCTTTAACATTCTGTATCATACTGGTTTGGTGGTGATGAACTCCTTTAGCTTATTTTTATTGAGAAGCTCTTTATTTGTCCTTTGATTTTGAATGACAGCCCTGCTGGGTAGAGTAATTTTGGCTGTAGGTCCTTGTTTTTCATCACATTGAATATTTTCTGTCACTCCCTTCTGTCCTCCAAAGTTTCTGTTGAGAAATCAACTGACAGTCTTATGGGAGCCCCCTTATAAATAACTAGTTGCTTTTCTCTTGCTGCTTTTAGTGTCCTCTCCTTGTCTTTAAACGTTGCCATTTTAATTATAACGTGTCTTGTTGTGGACCTGTTTGGGTTTATCTTGTTTGGGACTCTCTGTGCTTCCTGGGCTTGTATGTCTGTTTCCTTCACTAAGTTAAGAAAGTTTTAGTTTTTATTTCTTCAAATAGGTTCTCAATTCCTTGTTTTCTCTCTTCTACTGGTACTTCTGTGATGCAAATGTTGTTGCACTTGATGTCCCAGAGGCCCCTTAAACTATCCTCATTTTTTAAAATTCTTTTCTCCTTTTACTGTTCTGACTGGATATTTTCTGCTACTTTGTTATCCAATTCACTGATTCGATCCTGTGCTCCATCTAGCCTGTTAATGATTCCATCTATTGCATTCTGTATTTCAGTTACAGTATTCTACATATCTGACTGGTCCTTTTTTATGGTTTCTACATTCTTCTTCATGCTTGCTATCTCTCTGTTGAAGTTTTCACTAAGTTCCTTGAACATCCTTAAAATGATCATTTTTGAGCTCTGTATCTGTTAGGATGCTTACTTCCATCTTGTTTCGTTCTTCTGGAATTTTCCACAGTTCTTTTATTTGAGACATATTTTTTTGTTTACTCATTTTGGATACCTGACTGTTACTTTTTTTCTATGTATTAGGTAGATCTGCTGCATCTCTCAGTATTGCTGGATAGCCTTATGTAGTAGGTGCCCTGTGAAGCCCTGGCACTGTCTCCTTGGTTACCTATGCTGGGTGCTCCTATAGATTCTGGTTTGATGCCAGTGCTCTGACTGGAGCTACTCAGCAAAAGTCTCAGAGCACGTCAATTCAGGTTGCCACCAGCTTGGGGCCTGCAGACTCAATAGTTTTCTGAGGAAGATTGCAATGCAGGTGGAGCTGGCTGCTCACTGGAGACAGTGTCTCTGGTGTTGGTGGAGTTGAGTGTGGTGGAGTCCCAGGGAGTCAGCAGGGTGGAGCGAGTAAAGTTTAACAGACCAATCAGATTCAGATTTGGCCATGTGGTGGTGGGCACAACACAGGCAAGGGCACACCCATCCCCACTGCATGGGAGGGTGCTCCCAGGGAAAATAGTGACATTCCTTCAGCCCTCTTTCAAAAGTCTCAGTCTGCTCCCCCATATATCTCCAATGCTCCTTGAGTCACCATCCCTCTGCTGGAGCCCAGGATGAGTACCCACGAGTGACTGAGTCTGTTTGGGCACTTTAACAGGATGTCTGGGTTTCCCACAGCCTTCTGTCCCAGGTGGTCAAAGTACACACCGTTTTTCACAATCAGATGTTGTGGGCTCCTCTTCCCAGCACCAGTGAGTGCTTCAGTCTAGGGAGACTGGTATGAGACTGGGGTCCCTCACTCCTCTAGGGGGAACCTCTGTGGCTGAGACATTTCTCCTGATTCTCTACCACCACCAGAGGTTTGACTCCTTTCATGTCTGCACCCCTAAGTATCAGTCTCACTGTGGCCTCCTCTTTTTTATATCCTGAGTTATAAAGTTTCTGTTCAGCTAGACTTCAGAGGGTTCTCCATGTTGGTTGTTCAATAATTCAGTTGTAATTTTAATGTGTTCACAGAATGAAGCAGGCACAGTGTTAACCTACTCCATCATCTTGAATTGCCTCTCTTTTTTTTTTCTTTTAGAGTTCTGTGTATTGGATGACTAAGCCAATATGGTCTCATTACCTCCTAGGAATCTCAAAGGTGAATTTCAAATGCAAAAGAACCAGTTTCTATGTCATAGCTAAAAGAACTTCAGAATGAAAGAAGCCACACTGATTCTGCACAAAAATTCACCAATTCTAAGATATAAATGTCACATGGAAACTCATAAGCTGCCTCTCACCACCATGCTGACCTGCGTTGGAGCTAGAGTCCAATTTTTGAGAACTTGTGGGAAGCACAGATAGGAGTCCAACTGACCCTGCTAAGGCAAAGGCAGGGATCCTTGAATCGACTGTCCCTTGTCTAGCATGATACACATTACCCAAAAAGGAGCCCCAAAATATTAATTAAAAAAGAAAAGGTAAATCAAATCAGCCTTTAATGCAATTACTCTTTGTATTTTTTCCAGCTAAATCTCAATTAATAGACTAATAGGCTTCATCAAAATTTACATTAAACAACAACTTGTGGGTAAGAAGAGAGTTGAGGATAGAAGAGCACATGCTTGGGGTCAGAAAATGAAATCATTAAAAAGTCACATTAATTCATCTATGTCTCCCTTCAAGACTTTTGGTTTGTGTGAAGCATCTGTAATATTGATACACTTTCTGTCTACTGCAGGCTTAAAGTGTCATCATACAATTATCTAACTGGACTCTCTTCTCATTTTCTCTGTAAATATGGGAGAGGACATAATGGTCTCTCAGCGACATAGTATTGCCCTGACTTTATCATCTGCCAAAATCATTATTCAAATTACTCGTTACTCATTACTGTTCATTCCTGGGATGTCATCAGTAATAATAAATATCATTTTACCTAATCAATCTCCAATTAGGCCTGAGTCATTTTCTGTAAATGAAGCAATATTCACACCACCACTAAAAATTTATCTAGGAAATTCACAAAAAGCCATTTTCTGTCTTCCTCTTTACACAAATATTAAAAAGTAACAGACAATCATGCTGTCTTACAAATGAAACCCTTAAATGTTTGCATTTCTTGTACTGAGGTGAGTGAGGCAGGTAATATCATACCATCTCCATTTTATAGAGAAGAAAAAGGAAAAACATAACCTGCCCGATGCCACACGGATGTGACATGTCTGTTCTTATTTTATTTATTCTGCTAAACTGAAACTTCTGCTACTTTAATGAGGCCTAAGATTCTGAAATTACTATTCTCCACCCTTAACTCAACTCTATACCCACTTCTCGGTGTCACACTTGTTTCAATTTTGGTTTGGGCAAGAAAAAGTTGCAGAATACTTCCATTGAAAGCACTGCACTTATTTTCTATAATTTGGTTTTCATGATGGTATCTCCTTCTCTTGGAGTTTCCCCTTTGTCATTTAGGTCATTTAACTGACCCACACAGCGCATAGTGTGTCTTTATCTTCAGTGGCACAAAGAATTCTCAGGGGGAAAAGTTGGAGTGGTCAAATTGCCTCACTGAAAATCCATAATTTAGCCAGAAAATTTAATTTTCTTCTCATTATCCGTTGCCCTTGAGGTGTCATTCTTTTGCAGAGGAAGGTCAGTATCAATTTCTGCACATGCTGGCTTACATGAGATCTCTATTGCCCTCTTGATAAACAAAATATAAGCAGCAAGTCAACGTGTCCCAGGTAGGGCTCAGGTTAATAAAACAACTGCTTAAGACTTCAGGCTTGAATATCAGAAAAGAAGTTTATCTGACTTCATGATCTTAATATATACTTTGATTTATTGATAGAGGAGAAAAGTTAACCCACTCTAATAATGTCATAAAGACTAATTTGAGCAACTCTGAGTAAAAAATCATCATTAGTAATTGTTTACTGGTGCAAATACTTAATTCATTGTAAAAAAAAATCTATCTACTTGCCACCCAAGGCTTAGAGTTTTGTTTCTATGAAATGTACAAAAAAATATTTTGAATAAAAAATTGTCCTTTCTCAAGTTTCTAGAACATTATAAAAATAAAATTTAATCATGCAAAGGTAAGCAATCTTGTGGAGAAATATACATATATATTACATATTTAATTTATATATGTAAATATGGACTTACTCAGAGTTTACATTCATATAAATCTGACTACATATAAATAAACTCTTTGAAAAATATCAAACCCACCCTGGTTCCCAGGGTCTGTGTTGGCTCTTGGATGTCTGCCTCTCCAGATTTATCTACTAGCCTGTCCACTGTCCCTGAAGATTGTCTTCTAGAAGGACTTCAGCAGGGCTGTCTTACCCTCTGGCTTCAAATTTGCCCAAGGGGAGGCATCAGCAAGTGATCATAGCTGGGGAACAGAAAGAAATCAGAGCTCATATTCCCTGAGCTCCCTCCTACCGGACCAAAGATTACCCATGGTTCTTCATGACCAAAGTCCACAGCTCATATTGAGTGGTCTCTCACAAAGTTGCTTCCTCCTCTTGCTTTTTCAGTTCTAGTAGTAGTAGGTAGTAACTGCTCCCTGTTTTTTTGTTGTTTGTTTTGTTTTGTTTTGTTTTGCTTTGTTTTTTCCTAGCTTTGGTGTATATCACTATCTCCAGTTGATTTCCTTTAATTCTACCTGCACTGTTTTAAGTTCTGTCTTCATTAAACTCTCATTATTTACCCTGTTTCAGTGTGCCATCTGTTTTACATCAGACACTGAATGATCAGCTCCCGTTCTTCTCCCCGTAATTGGGGCACCAGCATTCTTACCAACATTTTCTGATCTATCTTATTCCCAGAACCAAGCCTAACCTCCAATGGGTATTAAGCAATCCTCATATCCTCCACCTTCTCAGCCACTTTATCCGATTTGCCTTGTGGGTGGTTAGGGCCCTGATGTAGGATAATGGATCTCCTTCTCATGCTTATCCAGTGGTGTTTCCAAGACAACGACCATGCCTTTACTTGCCCAACAATAGGAACAAAACTTCTGTTTTGAATCCTAGACCATACTCCTGTTTTGTTCCTCATTTTTAGTAAGTCAATTCCTTCTTGATTGCTGTGTTGAGTCTCTCACTTTATAACCTACCTAGGTCTTTCAGACCCTCTCAGACTAGATAAAAATGCCTCATTCTTAGAATTGCGTTTATCACTTCTAGCTCCCTTTTCCTCTGTTGGGATTTAGAGATTGAAGTCCTTTGCTAACTGACTGACTATGTAGATCTTTTATCACTGGCTAGGAGGCCACCTGATCATGCTCAATTTTTCTTTTGGAAACTCCTTCTTTTTATCCCATTCTTACTTCTAGGAATTGGATGGAAACTCCCTGCTGCTCAGCTTTTGCCTAAGAGTACCACCTTCTGGCTGTTGGCAACTCTCTGGACATCATGTTCTGCCCATCTGGTATCAGCTCCAGTAGCTCATCTGGTCTCTTGTTTCCACCTCAGTATAGCCTGCCCATTTCCACTGAAGGGAGAAAACAGCTTATCATCCAATGTGTCTTTAATTCTCTGTCTAATTCCATGAGGAAGGGAATGTTTTTAGACTGAGAACTACTCATTAAATTCCTTATTTTTAGAACACTAAGCTTGTAGCAAAAACAATAAAAACAATCAACTAAAAAGTGAAAGCACATAAGTCAACTAGTTGATTTCCCGGATTTGCTTAATGAAACAATTGTTTTGGTGTCAAGAAGACAAAACTGAATTCACATGCCTTCGATGTGCCCAAGGGAATAGACCAGCTTACTGCAAACCCAGTCCTCAAGCAGAATTTCCTCCTGGTAATGCTTCATCCCTGCAAATACTCTCTGACACAATAAACAATTTGTTTTAACAACAGCACTGGTAGAAGATTGAAATAGTAATGTAATTTGGAAAGAAAACATTTTGGATTTGAAGTTTTCATCTGGTTTTTTGGGGTAAATATAAGTGTTAAAGAATTATTAAAAAATTTAAAAAACAAATTTTTGATTCACTTGCTGAGAATCAGAGCTGCAGAGGAATAAAGAAAAAATATAACTTTCAGTTTTTCAATTGATATTAGAATAAAATTCAAAGATCTTCCCAGGGTCTGGCACAACCTCGTTCCTGTTTCCTCTCTGAACTCATCTCTGTCTATGCTCCCCTTTGATCTCTGGGCTCCAGCTACAATGCAGTCCTGAATGTACCACAGACATGCCAAGCACACTGCTGCCCCAGGGCCTTTGCATGGGCTCCTCCTTTTAGAGAGATATGCTTATAAATGATAATCTACATTACTACAATTAATTCTTCCAATAATAACACATCAAAAGGTCCTCCTTCCACTCTGAGAATTTTCCATTCCAGAACTTTCTACCCCTTATCCTGACTTATTTGTCTTTATTACAGTTACCATCACCTGGCCTAGTTTACTATTATATACCTATTTATTTGTTTATTGGATTTTTTTTTCACTGAAGGGCAAGAACTTTGCCCTGTTCAATATTTTTATTTCTAGCTTCAAAAACAGCATTGCCTGGCACATGTGGGTTCTCAATAAATATTTATGGATTGAAAAACTAAAAGACTGGCTTACTATAAGCCTGTTTGTCAATAAGTCTTTCGTTTAAAAAAAAATCAATCTATTTTCCAGGCTGTGCAATAAAGGCATTGCTCTCAAGAGGATTTACATATACCACTATAATCTGTATACTTTGACCTCTTCTGAAAGTGAAAATTGCCTCACTTTAGTTTTGGGAAACAGAATAGAATTCTCCTGGTGCCTGGAAAATAGTGAATAGCAGGTAGCCCTGTACATATGTGCCCATGAAAGCAGTTCCCACAAATGAACCTGACATGTACACATTTGCAACTTCAAAAAAGCAGCAAAACCAAAAACCCTTCTATAAATAGATAATCCATCAATCTAGCTTTTAAAAATGTTATTCATAGTATGTTTCCTATTTAATAACAGCTTTATTGAGAAATAATGTACACAGCATAAAATTTATCCGTTTAGAGTATAAAACTCAGTCATTTTCAGTATTATGTTGGTGCAAACGTAATTGGGGTTTTTGCATTGTTGAAATTTGCTGCTTGATCATTGGAGTAAATGTGGTTGTGTTATACATCATTTTAATGCACATTTGTTGCTTTATGTATTTTTGCTAATGACTTATTACTTGCTATTTATTCTATGTTTATTTTAGACGATTTTAGAAATGATGTCAGACAAAAAGTAAATTTGAGCAATTTTCTTATTCGAGTTCAAAATAGATCATGAAGTGAAGACAACTTGGAATATCAACACCACATTGGCCCGGGGACTGCTAAGCAACATACAGTGCAGTGTGGTTCAAGAAGTTTTGCAAAGGAGACGAGTTTTGCAAAACTCCTGAAGATGAGGAGTGAACTGTCTAGCCATGGAAGGTTGACAACAACCAATTGAGAGCAATCATCAAAGCTAGTCTTCTTACAACTACATGAGATGTTGCTGAAGAACTCAACGTCAACCATTCTTTGGTCTTTCTGTATTTGTAGCGAATTGAAAAGATGAAAAAGCTCAATAAGTGGGTGCCTCATGAGCTGACCAGAAATTTTTAAAAAATCATTCTGAAGTGTCACCTTCTCTTATTCTATGCAGCAACAATGAACCATTTCTTGATCGGATCATGCCATGCAATGAAAAGGAATTGATATGACAACCAGCGATGACCAGCTCTGTGGCTGAACCAAGTAAAAGCTCCAAAGCACTTCCGAAAGCCAAACTTGTACCAAAAAAAGGTCATGGTCACTATTTGGTGGTCTGCTGCCGGTCTCATCCACTACAGCTTTCTGAATCCCAGCGAAACCACTACATTTAAGAAGTATGCTCAGCAAATCAATGAGGTGCACTGAAAACTACAACGCCTGAGGCCATCAACAGAAAGGGCACAATTCTTCTCCTCAAAAGTGCCTGACTGCGTGTTGAACTACCAAGGCTTCAAAAGTTGAAGGAACTGGTCTATGAAGTTTTGCCTTATCTGCCATACTCACCTGACCTCTCACCAACTGACTACCACTTCAAGCCTCTTGACAACTTTTTGCAGGAAAAATGCTTCCATAACCAGCAGGATGCAGAAAATGTTTTTCAAGAGTTTGTTGAATCCCAAAGCACAGATTTTTATGCTGCAAAAATAAACTTATTTCTCATTGGCAAAAATGTGTTGATTGTAATGGTTCCAATTTTGATTAATAAAGATGTGTTTGAGCCTAGTTATAATTATTTAAAATTCATGGTCTGAAACTACAATTACTTTTGCACCAACCTAATAGCATGTATTCCACAGAAGCTATACCATATTAATGGGAAAGGAGGCAAAAATAATGTAATTATCTGCTGGAGGGCAGGGCCCTTGTATAATAGAACAGGCTTCCCCCAATAGGTGAGTGTTCTAGGAACCCATCTTCATCAGTGTACTAATCGGCATTGTGCAAGGCTACATTCAGCTTCAGTGATTTTTTTTTCAAGACTCTTTCAATGCATTTATTTGCCCATTTCACAAGGAGTGATTTACACGAACAATATGAGGCATGACAACACACCTGCCACACCACACTGAGAATTCAGCAGTTTTTGACCAAAAACAGCATGACTCCCGTGCCCCACCTCCTTATTCACCACGTCATGCCCCAGGTGTTTTGTGTGTGTGTCCCCAGGTGATGAAAGTCCTCAAAAGAAAATGTTTTGCTGATGTAGACAAGGTAAAACATAATGAAACCACAGAAGCACTAAAAGGCATCAAACTTAATGAGTTCAAAATCTGTTTTGAGCAGTGAAAAAAGTGTTTTGATAGGTGTATTGCATCAAAGAGTACTTTGAAGGTAACTGACTTTTAAACATGAAAAAATAAATACACAATTTTTTTATAAATAAATTCTGCTTATTTTTGGTCACCCGTCGTAAATTTCCACAGAAATATATGAGGATTCTAATTTCTCCATATACTGACCAACATGTGTTATTGTGTCTCTTTTGGATTCTACCCGTTCTGGTTGGTGTAAAGTAGTTTCTCATTGTGGTTTTTGTTTGCATTTCCTAATGATTAATGATATTGAAGATCTTTTCATATGCTTATGGGTTATTTGCATATTCTCTTTAAAAAATGTTTATTCATATTATTTGCCCATTTTTAATTTGTCCTTTTATTGTTAATTTGAAACTATTCTTTATATGTTCTGAATAAAATCAAAATAAGTCTCTTATCAGTTATATGATTTGCAAATATTTTTACCCATTTCGTGGGTTCTTTACGTTCTTGGTGGTGCCCTTGGAAGTACAAAAGTTAAGTTTTGGTAAAGTTCAGTGTATTTAATTTTTATTTTAACAGTTATGTTTCTGATATCATATCTAATAAATCATTACCTAATCTAAGATCACAAAGGTTTACTCCTACATTTTCTTTTATGAGTTTTGTAAGTTTAGCACTTACTTTTAAGTCACTGACCCATTTTTAGTTAATTTTTATAGACTGTGAGGTAGTGATACAAATGTATTCTTTTGCAGTGGATATTCAGTTTCCCCAGTACTGTTTGTTGAAGAGACTATTCTTTCCCCATTGAATGTCTTGGCACCGTTGTTGAAAATCTATCAGCCATAGATAAACAGGTTTATTTATAGACTCTCAATTCTATCTTATTGCTCTATATGTCCATCCTCATGTGAGTACCAAAGTGTCCTGATTACTGTTACTGGTAAAAGATAGTGGTAGTTCTCTGGGAATGGGGCTTTTGGGGAGCCCTAAATTCATTCTCATCCTCTATGGTGGCCACTAGGCTTCTGGTTTGCACAGATACCACAGTTGTGAGGCTGTTATTTTTAGGACTAATGCACCGTCTGGAGAGGAAAATGGGAGTAGAGCAAGTTAAAGCACTACAAACTTCCTATTTTAATCATGGTTCAGCCACTTTTCTTGAATAAAGAATCCTCAAATTTTTGCAAGTACTTCATTAATTTCCAGAGTTCTAAATAAGTTGATTTTTACATTTTTAAAGCCAATGTTATCACTGGTTTTTATAGAGAAGTAGAAATTCAAAGACTCCCAACTTCACCATTTTGGAAGTACTTCTTGTCCACCCATTTTTTTAATGCACTTTTATCTATGTAACTGTCTGAAATTCAAGCCTCTGTATTGTGGCTTGGTAGGTACTTTGGGCAACACCCATTGCATTATTTCCCCCCCAAAAAAAATTGTAATGAGAGGTTTGAGGCCGAGAGTCACTGCTGGCAAAGAAGGCAGCCAAGTGCTGCTCTGTTAGGAAGGGTGGTCTCGTGTACACCTCACCCACCCTCAGAAAAACCAAGGAGGTGGCCTTCCCACTGAGAGGAAGAGAGAGGTAAAGAGGGATTGCGGAAGAAATCTGAAGGTCTGTCCAAACCTTTAGAGATTAAGTAGCTAAACCAAGAGGTGAAGCTAATGCTTCCTCAAACTATTGGGAGTTCTTGTCTGTAGAGCCTAGGGCAGGAAGGATACGAGGTGATGAAAGAATTCTCCAGTCACAAGCAGAGGACAGTTGTTCCAACAGAATTGTGTGAGAAAGAGGAAATGAGGGGGCACGAAGGGAAGGGTACGTTTCCTTCAATGGTGGCAGTTAATAGTTGACGTTCACACAGAACTGCTGCTTCCTAAAGCACATGTCGAGTTGGTTTGTCTAATGAACCTCCCACTAGTGGTCCATTAAATTATTGTAGACTCAACTTCATAAACATTATTTTCAAATGTGCAGTTGTCAGTGGGAACTGATGAGAAAAAGTATCTCTGGAAACCTGAATAATGCAAAAACCACTTTCTTGATTACCTTATTACCACTCAGGTAACAGGTAGACAAGTAGAGAATATAAGCCCTCCCCCTAAAAAACAGAGTTTATTTATAGAAAGCTGCGTATTTATTCTTGCAAGTGTAAACTTCAGTCACCTTCAATATACTCTCCAGTTGATACTACACACCCATTGAGAAGCTTTCTCCACGGCTCCAAACAGTGTTGAACTTGTTGATTTTGATGCCTTTTAGTGCTCCCGCCATTTTTTGTTTTACCTCTTCCACATCTGCAAAATGTTTTCCTTTGAGGACTTTTTCATCCAGGGAAACAAAAAAAGTCGCTCGGGGTGAGATCTGGTGAATAGGGAGCGTGGGGCATGAGGGTCATGCTGGTTTTGGCCAAAATCTCAGCGAGGTGTGGGCAGGTGTGTTGTCATGCTGCACGTTGTGTGAATCTCCCATCGTGAAATGGACAAATGTGTTGAATAGTCTCAAAACAAAACAAAACAAAAAAAACAAAAAAACAAAAATTGAAGCCAAACACAGCCTGTCACAACAACGGCAGATGGGACAATGATGCAGATGGGCTCCTAGAACACTCCCCCAGCGGGGGAAGCCTGTACTACAAGGGGCCCGGCCTTCAGAAAATAATTCTGATTTTTTCTAGGTCCCCTCCTTGTATTTCTACAGTGTCAGAGTTGAATTAGCTAAATAAGCTTGTAAATGGAATATAATAAGTTTCATCCTTTATTACACATTTCAGAGGAACTCCTGGTACTGTTGTTGGTGGTAATTGTTGACTTGCCTTTGATCAATTAATTTACAAGTGGATTTAAGCTGGCTCAGATGTCACATGATGGGTGGCTATGTACAAAAGAACTACTCATAATGAGACTGATCAATGCTTGAATTTAACTTTGTTTTCCAAGATTTAATCAACAAAGGAATAACCCAAGACTTCTTGGTGTCAAATGTGAAATTTTACAGGACTCTGAAAATGAGTATAATTTGAGACTCTTCGTAAAACTATTAATTGTAATCATAAAACAGAACAAGACTAATTATGTTAAAATCAAGATAAAAGTGCAAGCAGCAGGGAGCTTTATTTAAATTTTGATAGTTGTGTGGATTAATCTAGACACAAAGGATAAAACATTTGTTAGTGAAAAATCTTTTAGGATTAAATTTCTTTGGAAGATTAATCTTCTAAATGCAGTCCATCAGCGATTGAGGTTCATGCCAAAATTCATTTGCCCTGGAGCAAAGCAGTGGAAGAAGTTTCATAAGAAACAGGAATACAAAAATATTCATTGATTGGGGAAAGAGAAAATTTTTCCAAGGGATAGATTTTGAACATTCTTTCAGAAAATTTATTTGGGGAAAGAAAGTACACATTTTTACACAAGACAGGTAGGTTGCCAAAGTGTGGAAAGAAGCCCCTCACGTATAGAAACTTGAGAATCCCAGGAGATTTCTTGATAAAGAACTACAAACTTGTAGTTAAATGCAAAAAGGAAGATAAGAGATCTTTGTAGCCAGACTCAATGCTAGAGTTTTCTAGTTGGAGGGGTCACAAGGGCAATCAGCAAGTCAAACGATATAAAGGGGGTATTAGTTGGCATTCTCCAGAGCTTTATTCTAAGGAGTTGGCTCACACTGCTATAGAAGCTGAGAAGTCCCGCCATTTGTCTTCTGCAAGCTGGAGACCAAGCCAGAGGTGTAGAAAGTTCTAGTCTGAGGGCAGTAGAAGATCAATGTTCCAGCTCTGCAGTCTGGCAGAGAGAGAATTCTCCCTTCTTCCACCTTTCTGTTGCATTCAGGTGCTTATGGGATTGGATAATGCCCACCCACATGAAGAGGCGGGTGGGGCATTTGCTCTCCACAGTCCACCACATTCAAATGCTAATATTTTCTGAAAACACCCTCTAAATACACTCAGAAATAATATTTAACCACATATCTGGCATCCTGTGGTCCAATCAAGTGTGCATAAAATTAGCCATCATGAGAAACTCCCACCAGGGCTGCTGTTAGTCCAGGAGGCATTTTTGGCTAGTTAGACAAAGAAACACTTTCCTCCAGAAACAAGCAGCTGGGCTAGTGGACCCCAAACTGAGTTTCAGCCCTCACTCTCCCTGCTTCCAGAGAGAGCATCTTCCCCCCATCTGAGCCAGCCCAGCTCATTCTTTCTTACTTGTACCCACTTAGGGTTCCACGAGGATGAACAAGCATCCTCTCAGGCTCTGCCCCTGATCTCTCTCCTCAGTGCACGGTGGCCTAAGGCCTATTCTATTTCCCCCTTTCTTGCCTGTGCAGTGAAGCGAGCACAAGTGGGCTTTGATGCCACAGACACAGGAAGACAGCCCTCTGGCTGCCTGGCTCTGAGCTGGTGCCAGCCCAGCTGCTGTCTGCTCAGTCTGCACTGATGGGATGGTGGCTGTTCCTGGTTCTGGTGTGGCCTTTGGGCTTTGTCACCCACCAGGCACCACATCTCCAATCATCCCCTAAGTATGCCTGCTTCTCTAGTTGTGCCCAGGAAGGAACTCTGCCACAGCTTGGAGCTCAGGACCAGGCAAACCTACCAGCATATTCCTGCTACCCTCCCCCACCCCTGCGCACACGCACAGAGATTCCCCATTTACATGTGTCTCCTTTCAAAAATCCTGCCCCACAAAGGCACCAGGGGTCTCTCCCCTCCTTTTGCCCTTCCACTTAGCTCACCCCCGCCCCCAGGGCCATCCCAGGGGCCAAAGCCCAGGCCAGGCTGAGTAAAACATTCCTCCAAATAAAGCTAGCTCCTTCACAGAATTTTCTATCAGCTGTTGGAAAAACAGTAGCACTTTACTGAGATAGTTAGAAGATCTGCAAGAGCTGGGAAAGCTGACTACCACACTCTCTCTCTAAGCAGGGCCCCAACGAGCCCCGCTTGTCTTGCACCACGCTCCCTGTGCTGGCTGCATGGTCCATTCTCATTATTATTCGCAATTACTTGTTAGATGAATGTGTAAATTAATGAGCATCCATATCTAGGCAGAGAGGGGGTGGGGGTTGGCTCGTCAGGTGACAAGAAGAGCTTCATACAGTATTTCTTTTCACTGTCTTCTGAGAGAACATTGGGAAACAACAGCTCTGCTCTCTGTTCCCTTGTCCAAGTGGTGACTCTGAAGCTCTCCAATGGGGTTGGACAAACTTGGTGTCCCCTGCTGGGTGTCAGGAGCAGGCGGGAGGGCCAATATGAACCTTTAAAGGTCTGTCAAAAAGTCCATGTCATTTCCTGCACTGACCACTCTGGAGAAGAAACATCAGACTCTTCATTTCCCACAGTGAGAAAATCAGGGAAACGAGGCCCACTGAGGCCCTGCTGGAGTGAAGTCTGCTAAAAAAATTAGACAGGGAGTTAGGTAGAAGGTAAGCACGTCTTGGAGATTCTGGAAGAGTCTGCTGTGTTGAGAACTCCTGAGGTGGAGGTGGCCCTTAGGCAGCAGTGAAGCAGGCAACCTGGTGCTGGGCATCTCCCCAGTACACCCAGGCCATGTCGAGTGCATAGCCTCCAGTTCACACCTCCTTCTGGGGAATGTGACCGTGTGTCCCTCTAATTCTCAACTGACATTAGCACCAGTCACTGTCTCAGGCATCAAGGCTTCAAGTCTCAGACCATTCTAGATGCCCCTGGTAGCAAAAGAAAGATTAAGCCTAAATAAATGTGGGGATCTCTGAGTCAGAATTACTGGCAAGGGCTGGAGAGGTCACTCATCCAACCTTCTTATTTGGAAGAAGGAGTGAAAGGAAGTGTCCAGGTTCTTACCCTAGCCTAGTGCTTCCTAACCTTTTGAATCAGCCAACAACAGTTTGTCTAACTTTACTTTCAATAGTTATGGCACACTGAGTCTTCCTTGTCTTCTACAATATAAAATTATATTGATGACGATACTTTTGCCAGCTCCCCCCACAGAGCCTCCTGTGAGGTCCACATGGGCACACCCGGGAAGGACAGTGTCCCTAGCACTGTCCCTGGTGCTAGGGCTGCTGAAAGGGGCTCTCATCATATTCTAAAGCCACTATTGGCATGTGAAATCACGTACATGTATGCTGATCAATCTATAGTAAAGGGTCCATCTAAATGCAAAGACAAAACACAGGTATTCAAAGCAAAACGTAGGTAAATAATTTAAGTTATTTTATTAATCAGCCTCTGTTTCCTTCATGGTACTAAAAAAGTCTTCTAATAGAAAATTCATACAACTTATCTGTGAAGATTAACAAGCATTGATGACCTCTTAGGAAAGTCTAGAAATTCTTTAAAAGCCTCATTTTCTGCAATTTTATTTATTTAGAAAGAGTGTACAACACTGGCTAAGATAATTGAGGCTGAATGTAAATAATTAAAAAGAAATCACTGTTGGTTATTGTAAGAAAAACGCTTCAGTATTTTCCTCCTGTTGTAGAAAAAAATCAAGTTTTTTCATACTGTGTGATTTTTCTCTGGGAGTGTTTTTCACTACTCACACAGAACCTTTACTTCTGGTCGCTAAATACTATATGGAAGCTATTTCCCTACTCCAAGCCGTTCTCCACAATACATCTGTCTGTCCTGCAACTTAACTCAGGCCTGACACTGCCTGAGAGAGTGTCAGATCCACAACATAAGGGCTCAGTCCCACAAGACTGTTTCCCTTCAGATGCCCAATGCCGGTAGTGGGTCCCCAAGTCAGCCCCAACTCCCGTCTGGTTTGGCTACAAACTGGAGTCTCCTATAACCTCTCCTCAAGTTCAATTAACTGGCCAGAGTGGTTCACAGAACTCAGGGAAACACTTGCCTTTACCAGTTTATTAAAGAATGTGATAAAGGATAGAGATGAATCCCTAGATAAAGAGACACACAGGGTGAGGTGTGGCAAGGTCCCAAACGTAGGCACTTCTGTCCCCGTGGAGTTGGGGTGCATCACCTTTCCAGGTATGGAAGCATTTGCCAACCTGGAAGTTCCCTGAACCCTGTACCTCCGGGATTTTTATGGAGGCTTCCTTAAAAAGACAAGTGTGATTGTTAACTCTACTTTTAGCCCTCTCTTTCTCAAAAGAATGGAGAGAAAGGCTAAAAACCCCAAGCTTCTAGTCATAGCTGATCTTTTTGGTGACCAGCCCTCATCCAGGAGCCCACACAGAGTCACCTCAATAGAACCAAAGACACTCCAGGCAATTACTAGGTTTTCAGAAGCTGTGAGTCAGGAACCAGGGGCAGAGACCAATAAATATTTTTCTATTATCTCACAGTTATATGTATGAATCCATTATAAAGGGAAAAGGCAAACTTCAAAAAATTATCATTCAAGCCCAGGTCCAAGATGGTGAATTAGAACCAGAAAAATAAAATAAAATAAATTTCAAATAGCCAACAGAATAAGTAAAATCAGTATCATATAAATGATTGCTACTGAAATGAAAATGTTTATTGATTGTAAACAAGGGGTTCCAATTTTATTAATTAGGCTGTTTCCTTTGTAATTAAAAATTGTATAAATATGTATTTGTTTGCTATGTAGACTAGTGTATCCATATGTTAAAAATTCAAATGCCCATAAGGTACAGAGTGATAAGTGAGTCTCTTCATCCCTCACACTCCACTGCCCCAGTTATCAATGCAGTGCTCCTTTCTGTATTTCTAAATACACAGGCAGCAAGGTGACAGAATCATGGATGACACGTTAAATATTAGAGTCAACTTACCCGAGAACAAGCTAGAAAGCTCGAAGGTGATGATTTGAAAGTAGAATGCTTGAAATTGAAATTTGTTACTAATTATTACTTAACTAAACACGGTAAGGTATGTATTATCCTAAGCCCTTTATTTATTTCATTTAATTCTTCTAACAGTATAAAAATCATCGCTATTTTAGTGCTAAGGAAACAGCCTCAGAAAAGTTACATAATTTGCTCCTGTTCATGCACCTAGATAGATGTAAAAGAGCAGTTTTAAGTAAAATTACAATTATCCTAATGCACTTAATGATTAAAAAATACTTCTAAAAAATACTCTCCATGGGCTAAGTGTTTTTTATACAGCCTAATATGAGCATTTTATAAAACATCTGCAAGTTCACAGACGCTCCTCCCCACACAGGGATGGAGTGTCTGTTTCCCACCCTACACACCTGGATGGGCCTTTGTGACTTTATGACTATAATATGGTGGAAGTGACACTGCATGACTTCCAAGGCTGCACTAGAAAAGGCCATGTAGCTTCTGGAAGTTTCTCTTAGAAAAACCCCAGCTGTCCTGGTCTCCCAGCCACAGTACCAGACATGTGAGTAAGGAAGCTTTGGGGATGACTAGTCTCAACACCTCACTCTAACTGTTTGAGAGGCCCTGAAAAAATTAATAATAATAATAATAGGTTGTTATTGTTCAACCCACTATGCTGGGGTGGTTTGTTATGCAGCAGCCCATACCTAAAAAAATAAACAACTGCAGAGAGTTAAATATGCAGAGAGAATGGGGTCGAGTCAAATTGTACTAAGTAGCACTTACCTCCCTAGAATTTGTTTTATCCACACATGACCTGGCAATAAACACATTAACAATAATTTAATAGGACTTTCAAAAACCTAATATGTTCATATTTTCATTCTTCATACCAAAATCTTTTTTTCTTTTTTTTTTTCTTTTTTTTTTTTTTTTGCCTGTTCTACAGGTTACATCTGAAGTTAATCCCCTCAGCAATGATTGATTTACTTCTGTGGCTCCTCAGTCTGAATTGCTTTGTTGTTGTGCTCTCATCTGTGATTGTCACCAAAGGCTGAGACTATTGTCCAAGAAGATTATGGTGGCATCATTAGCCATCTATTTCTTAGAAGAGCTCAAATTTGTGAAAGTATGTGACTGCATAGAACACTGAGTACTGCTGTGAAAAGCATAATTTTTATACACCTGGCATTTTTATATTTGTCTGTTTTTCTTAAATCATTTTTCCAACCAAGATCAAGTTGAATGATGTGCCCAAAATTTTTAACATTAGGCAGTGGATTCTGATTTTGACCTCTTGGGGTTTTGATTTTCTATTATGCTATCCATACTGATTTCATTCTTATCTAGTATGCACCTTCATTCCAGGCAGGGAGTCTCGAGCCTTTGAAAACAGGTTTTACTTTCCTTATATATTTACACCTAATATTTTGTGGCTGACTAGGTCACTATAGAGATAATGGGATCGTTTAGAGTGGGGTTTTCAATAATACTAATAGTTAAGTGTTCAGTGACACACATAAAGACTAGATGGTACCAACTCTGCATTGGTCCCTTATATTCTTGGCAAATTCCCAGGGTTTCCATTCTACAAAGTGTGCCTTAATTGGGTTCTGGGATCCCCATGACATTGACTGGTGTTGTGGTGGTTAAGAGCATCATCCCAAGAAGCAAAAACCAGCTTGAGTGTATATGGAATCACAAAAAAACCCTGGGGTACCCAGGACAGAAGCACCTGAGCATGGCTTCAGGAAGAGTCTAGAACCAGACTCTGGGATCCTCTCTCTGTCCCTTGTCTCTCTCCTCTCTGAGCATCTGCTATCCCTCCTGTCTCTGTGGCCCAGCTTTCTCTTTTCCCCAGTTATGCCATAGAGAACTTGACAACCCCTAACTCTAGCTTTTCTCTTAATATTTTATTAGAAATATTCTTCTAAGCTGCATGAGCCTGGTTCATTTCCTCAAAGGCAGTATGGCTGCAGTCTTCACCAACAGCACTTTGACTACTGAAAAGCTTTGAAAGAGATAGAATGGGAATAGAAAATTGGGAGAGAAAACCTCAAAACCATTGAAAACCAGTGAAGACGGGGGAGACTCTATACTTTGGGAAAGTAGTGGCAGCTATTAGAGTCAGGAGGTAACCAAGAGTCTAGACTTTTAGAAAATCCAGATCCAAAAGCTGAACTAGCCTACATGTCCAGCTCTATCCCGTAGACAGAGAGGTCCTAGCAGGAATCAATCTGAATAAAAGGAGTGGTCCTAACCCATCTTGGTTAATGACAAGTGGCTATCAAGAAGTTAATTTTGACTTCCTATCTCCCTGCCTTTCTTATCAGAAGGGGATGTTGGAAGTGCATGAAGAACAGAGGATGGAGAAGCAGCTGGAAGGTGTGAACTGTGAACACAGACTTATGAAATGCAAGTGTTGCGTTTGTGTCTGACCTGCTAATTTCAGCACATTCCTGAGTTCCATTGTATGAACATGAGTGTTAGAAACTCACGCCTGGGATTGAGGGCCTTTTCCTGTGTGATGGGGGCGGGGGGCGGGGGTTGATTCTGAAGGACGTACACCTCAGTAGATAAGGCAAGAGGAATTAATCTGAGATAATATTTTTTAAAAATTGATGGGCAATTGCTGGTTAAGCAGGTTTCTTTGCTGCAACACCTTGCTGCACTTCGAATATACTCATGTTCAATGTGAAAGTTAATGAAAGTTAAAGGATGTTATACCTTGTTTTCCAAATTTATTTCATTAGTAAACATTTTTGTAGGTTCTACAGCATGCAGTTTAGGAAGTATTTTAGGGTTTTTCATTCACCATCTCCATGCAAGTTTATGTAGAGAATATTCAACAAATGTAATCAGCTCGGAAACTCTTCACAGAGATGCTGGCCCAAACATCTAGGCAGCAGACTAATCTGCTAAGGTTGGTGCTCCCCTTCACCCTGCCCAGCAGAGAAGCAAGGACACTCTTTCCTGATCAGTACCCCTCTCTAAAAACCACGTAGTTTCCAAGTAAAGACATGTTGCAGATATCTGCTTTACTTTGTCCTACTTAACAACAAATCTATTACTTACAGATCTGAGAGCATTCGGCTCTCCTGCACCTCACCCAGACATGGGGTGAGTCCACACTGTGAATCGGGGAAGCCCAAAGCCCGGTCCCTCAAGTCCTACTTGTTGGGATGGAGCCTCCTGGTTAACTCCCAGGCACATGACCGGTGGAAAATCGCTCATAATCCTCTCATCACATTCAGACTTCTAGGTACCCTGATGACTAGCAAATACCGTGTCCCGTAAGGCTGACTCATTTCTCAAACTCTGAGCACCTCCCACTCTCACAGGTATGATTCCGTCCAGCCTCCTCCTTACGGGCCTTATTTATATGTGCTCTGACAATACTGCTGATTCGTTTTTTTAATGAGTTTAAATAGACAGCTCAACATGAAGTATTTGCCTTAGCAATACATATGCCTATGAGCCTCCTACATACCCTATAAAGTTTTCCATGTGTGGGTATCTGAAATTAAAGCATTCTGCCTGTTCTTTTCTTGAAATCTTTCTCATTAGCTTAAAACCTCTATGGCCTCTTTATTCAACAAATATTGATCAAAATACTATAACTGCAGCATATAATTGTATTGAATCCTATGTTTGCCTGTTGGAATACTTCTAGGGCTACTTTCCAACTGCTTTCCCTCCCTCTAGTTGTCCCCATGGTTCCTGTCCCTCCAGAATACTTCCTTCCACCCTGTGTGTCTGAACACGTGCAGAGCCATGCCTCTCACCTCCACACATGCTTTTCCCTTGTCTGGAATGCTCTTTGGGGATGCATCCCTGAATTTTGTTCAAATAAGATAGTTTACCAAAGATGTTTTGATTGTCTTACACCATTTGGAAAATAAACATGCATTCCAGACACTGGACTTACACAAATGCAGTCTCGTGGATCTGTGCCTATTTCAAAAACATCCTGCAGAGGAATGGAGAAAGCTTGGAGTTGACAAGGGCTTTGTGATCATGAACCTACCTTTAGGATTGAGGGGATTCATGTGAACCTCTCAGTTCCATCAGAGATATACTTATAGTCACGTGAACACGGGTTTTAAGTGATGCAAGGTCATCTAAACTCTGCCTAAACTAAAGCCATTAAATGATGGAAGCTTTAGAAAAAGGTCTTATTTCTCACTAATTTGGTTGTGTGGGATTCAAGCAATGCTAGATAAAGCACATCTCCAATTTAAATGGTCAAAGCAGGAGTTGGTTGATACTACTTGTTTGAATTAATGCAAAACAAAAAACAATGAAAACAACTGCTGTGCTAACTAATCTAACCCATACTTGAATAAAATTACTGCTGTTTTGCTTTTATTCACTACTTGAGTAATTAGTCACAGTGCATACTTGTCACACATACACACACAAACCCATGGGTAGTGCTTTCCTATAGTGTGAATTGTTTTCTCTTAAGTGTGGTGACTGGTTACTGTTGTAGGTACAATATCCTCTCCTTCATGGCAGAGGCCATCATGGGGAAAACAGAGAATTAAACAGATTCTCAGATTTCCCACTTTGGCCAGAAGCAATTTGAGAAAGTGGACAGGGACCAAATCAATAAAGAGGACAACACACTGAACAAAAATGTATGTCCTACCGTCCAGAGTTTTCCATCTCAGACTAATGGGAGGCTAAGACAAATTCAAGCAAAAGTGAGATTGAAAAGAAAGTCAGTTACTAGATATGTGGGGAAAGAATGAGAGAGATTTATGAGAAGAAGGAACGTACAAATAGATTAATAGCTACTGCAAAGCATTTAAGGGGGATTTCTCAAAGATACTGGGTGAGGTAACAAATTTGTGAGCAGGTGCAAGGAACTCCTTGATGTGACACATCCGGCAAGAAAGTCACTCCAACGGCATGACATGTAGCGCCCTGGTCGGAGGCCTATCACTGGGGGCTCAGCTCTGGTTCCCTCCACAGCCATTCTCCGCAGAACTCGCTTATTTAATTTCTACTTATGGACCATCAATAGTGGTGCTATTTTGGTTAAATATGGAAAAATAATAATTCCCACCTTCAGTTAGTTACATGCCATCTAGGAATTGCCTCTTGAAAACCTTTGTTTAAGATTAGCTATCACAATCTCATAATTTTGCCCTGGAGAATGCAGGCTTCCTTCCTAATTTAAACTGGTAGGATTTTACGTATTTGCAATTCTTATTTCACTAATCTCCACAGAAATTGGAAAGAGATTGAACTGTCGCATCCAAGAAATCTGAATGCATGCGAATTCAGTAGCTGCTATGAATAAAAAAAATGTGCGACAGAGCCTTGCAGACACAAGTAATGAGATGCATACTTAGGTTATTTGAGCCAGTAAGCAGCAAGGAAGACACTGAGGAAGCTGCACGTGACTCTCAAATATGTCTAATTTTAGAACTGTAGAATCTTATTAACAACTCTAAAGTCATCAGGTTAATGAATTAAAATGAGTCAGGATCCTGAAACTATTATCTCAGCATTCAGTTCACTAGTTGAAGCTTAAAAATCCTTAGTTAACAAAAAGGGAAAGAAAAAAGAAGGAAAGAAATCTCTTGTCTTCTAATAATTATCATCACTGGGGGAGAAAACTTAGCATCTGAGGTCGCCAAGTACATTTAGATAGGAAGTGAAAAAATGAGTCACAGATAAAGTCACTGGAAGGGCTGTGACCCCACATTTAGGGGAAATGTGAGGATGCCCGTTTATGCCAGGAAGCCAATTTGCTAGGTAGGAGCTGAGTCCACTAACCTCCGTGCTCAGTGGTCCATCAGCTATCGTGTTACTGACTTTGCAAAGTGGGGAGCTCTTCTTCCTAACATGCCATCCATCAGAAAAGGAGAGGCCACTTAAAGCCTATTTATGTGGTGGTCAGATACCACACCCTAAAAATGAATGATTCTCTCTGCTAAGTATTCCAATTTTACTGCTAAGTAACATGGTTGTAGTGTTAAAATTTTGATACTGAATTTCCTCATTGGGAAAAGCCACGGTTTTTTTTATAGGGCTGCTGTGAGGACTAAATTAGATAAGATTTATGAAGTATCTTCCACAGTGCCTGGCCCACAGCCCATCCCCAAGGCATGTTTCCTCCTCAGAAGTAATTCTCTTAGAGGGCAAATGCTTCCTATCAGCTATAATGTTTTATTTAGAAATATAAAATATCTCAAATAATAGACTAATAATAAACATATAAACGAGGCCTTAACCAATGAGGGTGAGTTTAAAAAAATGATTTGGGTAAAATAATAAATCATCCTGAAAAACAGCCTTAACCAGGCTCTACTTCCTCCTTAATTAAGAGAGTGCCATTGTTGGATTTTAAGTTTGCTTTATTTCAGGAATAAGACAGTTTGGCATAAACTTTGTTTTATAATATGAGAAAGGATGCCTGGCACACAGATGTAGACCTGAATTTTGAAAAGTCATCCCAGCAAATGTTTCATCTATCGAAGCACACTTGAAGTCCCCGGTCTATTCCTATCTTAACTCTAGAACATACGAAATAACAGATTTGGTTGGATACAAATTGGATTTTTTATACTCCATTATATGTATCCATCTGTCATTTTTCCTGTTGACTTTATTAGTGGAAATACTATTGAAATCAGTGCTACTGTTAATTTTTTTTTTTTTATGTGGGTAGTTCCCTGGCTGGGAATTGAACCCAGGCCACAGCGTTGACAGCACCGAAGCCTTAGCCACTACACCACCAGGGAACTCCCTACTGTTGCTTTTAATACACATTCTAGGGCATAATCTGACAGAGAAATGCAAATGAACTTTAAATACAAAGAGTCTATGACTATAGATTGTTACTTGATATTTTTAGTGCGTCACAGTGGCCACTGTTTTTAAATCACACCAACACTTAATTGTTGGGTATACCTGAGACTGTGCCTTTGTGTCCACACAAGACCATCGGAATAAACACAGTAATTTTTTGGTATATTGCCCACTCAGTGATCTTGCCTCAGATTCTCTACTCACTATGAATGTGACAATAAAATTAGAGGTTCAGAGATGGCAGGGACCATGGTGTTCTCTGAGATTCATCCTTCAGTGGGCAGTTAAGGAACCTGAGCTTGAATATGTGTTTTGGCTGAGGTTACACAATTGTTTGAGGCAGTCTGGACTGCAGTCCAGCACTCACTCTCCCAGGACTACTGTGTGCACGTGAGTAAGTTATCTGTTTGTGCTGCTGGATCTTCCTGGTCTCTTGGGTGGATTCTTTTTCCTTTACGGGCCTTCTTCAGAGTTAAGCTATGAGCCCATTTATCTCACTACACACTCCCCTTAGTGATCTCTTCCATTCCCTTAGCTTCATATATCTTTTTAATGCAAACATTCCCCAAGTACACATTTCTAGCCTGAAACTTGACTAACCACCTTTGAAGCTGAACACCACCAAGCTCTACACATTCCAGTTGTCACATGTTTCTCACTGTGTCTTTGATAACCGTTGCTCTGTTTTAGCTTCCACAGAGTTGTCTGTGCCTTCACTCTGCCTGACAGGAGTTTTTCCATATCCTACGTATGGATAACTTACCTAGACTCTTGTCTAAGTTAAGGCTTACAAGTTTTCAGAAAGACTTCTCAGATGTTCCTGCTTCCACCATTCCTTCCCCTCCTGAGTACCCTCTGATGCTTTTAGAGTAGCTTGTGTCTGCAGTAAATCTGTGGTATAGGGCACTTGAATGTACATCAATCAAGCTTCTGCATAAATCAGGCATCAGGTACGAACATAAGCAACTGGTTGACTTAGGTATTTACTATGGATTATATGGAGTCACAGAGAAAATAATTTTTCAAAGTTATATAAGAGTAAGAAAGAAAATGAAAGTATTAACCAAAAGTCTATTCATGCCTGAGATATTCCTTGAGCAACACTGTTTCTGACATTTGATTATTTACTTAAAAAGAAACCAAAGATATGATGTCTGATAATTAAGTTCAAGAACTCATCCTAGAAAAAGTGCTACATATCTTATTGCTGAGTATCACTATGGTCACCTTTGAAGTACTCCCCTTGGGAAGCTGTGCATCGATGCCAATACCTAGCCCACCCTTCAAAGTAATTTTAGAACTCTTTTTCTGGAATGGCCATCAGAGCTGTTGCTGTATGACCTTTGATGTCCTGAATGTCATCAAAATGTCTTCCTTTTAATATTTCCTTTATCTTCAGGTAAATAAAAAAGTCACTGGGGGCCAGATCAGGTGAGTAGGAAGGGTATTCCAATACAGTTCTTTGTGTGCTGGCTACAAACTCCCTCACAGACGGTGCCCTGTGAGCTGGTGCATTGTTGTGATGCAAGAGCCAACTTTTTCATGCAGCCTTTTCAGCACTTCCAAAGAGTAAACTTGATTGACTGTTTGTCCAGTTGGTAAACATTCATAATGAACAATCCCTCTGATACCAAAAAAAGGTTAGCAGTATCCTTTTGACTCTTGATTTGGACTGATGGAACTTTTTTGGTTGTGGAGAATTGACTGACTTCCATTGTGCACTTTCACACTTTGTTTCAGGGTCTGACCACTGATATTGACCCATTTCTTTTCTCTTTTCTGTTTAAATTGCTTTGAATTCACTGGTAATATGAATCTTAGTAAATTGATCAATGCAGAGCCTCTCGATTGATTTGTCAGAACTGTTCTGATAAATTATCAGTCGTTGTAACTGAAATAACTTTTTTTTTTTGTATGTGGGTAGTTCCCTGGCTGGGAATCGAACCCAGGCCACAGCATTGACAGCACCGAAGCCTTAGCCACTACACCACCAGGGAACTCCTGAAATAACTTTTAAAGGACAATTACTTTGTAATATATTTTTAAAGTAATTTTATACTATAATATTTAAACCAGTTAATCACAAACTGGTTTAAAATATTTAAAGTATTGTAAACCAGTTTGTGATTCATTCAATCAAACCAACTTACTTTAGGAAGAAATGTCAGAAATCAATAAATTCAAGATTGGAGTTTGATATTAAATAAGCTGTTCTTATTTCTATAAAAGTATGTAATTAAATGTACTAATGAAGGCACTTATAACTTAGAGAACTTCAACTGATGACAGTATCCAGTGAATAATTGTGAAGGGTCTGAAATTTCACTCTATGTGCCAACTAAGAAGTTAGATTGCCAGTTTCATGAATTCTGACAGGTGACATGAGACTCCTGCCTCTGAGATGAAAAAAGAAACAACAACAAAAAAAACCCCAAAATTTATTATTCACAGTGACAGCAGTAGACAAAGTATCAGCACCTTAGTTATTTCCCCAGATATGAAAAAGACCACATGATGCTGCTCATGCAGCGAGGTACATTGGGGAGAACTTCAAGCTTAAGAAGCCAAAATCCTTTATAAGAGGCAATAAGACTGTCTGAACTTTGTCCTGGAGGAAGAAATTATCTTTCTCATAATAAATGATAAAGAAATCTGTCCTCTGCCTAGGAGGGGGCCCGATGTCTATATTCCAAGGTTGTTCACAGTATCAACAATTGAAAAGCTCATCTGCAATAAGGGCAGTCAGTGTGTCTGATTACAAGACATGAAAATACACAGAAGACCCATGGAGAGTTATCTTCCAACAGATACATAAGAAGATATTCCAAATTTTAAACTATCTTTCTTAGACTCACTTTGAGTTAAGAAATATAATTGTGTTGGTAAGCATAAATACTTTAGTAAAGGGAATTTTTTAAAAGAAAAATACATTTTTTTAAAGACAGACTTTCCGATTTTATCCCCGGGGGTGTAGTGGCTTTTATGTCCTGAATGCCACTCTCAACGCCATGGCCTGGGCTCGATTCCCTGCCAGGGAACCACACACCCCTGCCCCCCACCAAAAAAAGGAAAAAAAGAAATGAGCCTGGCATCTTCTTCCCATCTAGAAGAATTATCTTGGGGCTCTCCTATGACTGAAATGCTTTGTCTTACCATTTCCTACCCTTTCATCATCTCCCTTCTATTCCCTTATTATTTAAAAAAAAAAATGCCTAGTAAAATTGATTTCCAAAACGACATGTGAACACTTTTATAATAAATATCTGTAATTTAAAAATCACACTACAGATTTAGCTTGCTTAATGCCATTACTACTCTTGCCAATACACACTTCTGTTCACTATTTTTAGATCTTTGAAATGGCTTTTGTAGCTTCCAATAATGTGCTTTTATTTATTGTTTCAATAACTGTAAATGGGATCTTTGAGTTGCACAACCAAAGATACCTTTGTTACCCTTTTTTTTTACCTCTTCTCCGTCTTCTAACTTCTTTGTCAATACTTTTATTTTTCTCAGCTTTATTGAGATATCATTAACTAGTATAAATTTAACATAATTGAAGTGTACAATGTGAGGATTTGATACACATACGCAATTTGGAAGTTTGACAGAGTGAACAGAAAGGTAGATGTGAGCCGAGGGGAGGGGTTGTCCAATCCATTATCAGATGCCTCTAAATTAAAAGGATAAAGAGAAGAGCATGGGAAGGGGAGCTCACCTCTAAGAAGGACCATTAACAGGTGCCCTGAATCTAGAAGTAAGCCCTGGCCCGTGATCAACTACTCTCAGATTGAAAGGGAAGAAAGCCCCTCCTATTCAACCACAGGCCCTGCTTCCCCAAAATCATTGTTATGCAGCCTTGACCCTTTTCAGAAGGACCACACAGAAAAGGGGGAGGAGCTGATACCCAGAGATACAAAAGCTCCCAAACAATGGAAGTGCGGGCTGCTTCCTGTGTCAGCCTTCTCCACCTTCTTGGAGTATACTTTTTAACTTTTAACTTTTCTATAATAAACTTTCACTTTTCTATATTTTCACAAACTGTCTCTTGACTGAATTCTTTCCTTCGAGAGACAAAGGAGGGAAAACTGTCATTTCAAAGTAGCAGGTTCACACTATTGAGTTAATCAACACCAAAGTTTGGATAATGTTGTGGTTCCAGTTTCATTTGTCCCATAATATTTTTTTATTTCCCTTTTGGTTTCTTCTTTGACCCACCGGTTGTTCAGAAGGATGGTGCTTAAATTCCACATATTTGTGATTTTTCTAGTTTTCTTCTTGGAATTAATTTCTAGTTTGATACCATTGTTGTCAGAAAAGATGCTTTATATGATTTCAAATTTTTTAAATTTGTTAAGGCTTGTTTGTGGCCTAACATATAGTCTATTCTGGAGAATGTTCTAAGTGCCTTTGATAACATGTATTCTGCTGCTGTTGGATGAAATGTTCTGTATGTCTAGTAGGTTCATCTGGCCTAATGTGTAGTTTAAAGCCAATGTTTCTTTATTGATTTTCTGTCTGAATATTCATTGTTGGAAGTGGAGTATTGCAGCCCTTAATGTTATTGTTTTGTTACCTTTTTTTCTTCAAGCATGTTAACATTTAATTTATATATTTAATACTCTGATGTTCAGTGCCTAAATATTTACAATAATTATAGTCTCTTGATTCATTGACTTTTATTGTTATATTATGTCCTTCTTTGTCTATGCTACAGTTCTTTTTTCTTAAAGTTTATTTTCTCTGATATACGTGTTACCATGAAATGCAGGTATTTCCTTGCCCTTGTCTTTTGGAAGGAAAGAATTCACTCAAGAGACAGGGTCTGTGAAAGCATGAGACAGTTAAGCGTTTATTAGTGAAGAAAGTACACGCCAAGAAGTGGAACAGACGACTCAAGGGAGGAAATCAGCATCTCCTTACATTGTTTGAGGGTGTTTATTCCCGTGGGTGGAAGTTTCTCTCCTTCTGCTATGATTTATTTGAAAAAAGCAAAGCTACATCATAGCAGAGCTGTGGGAAGCCGGACTTACGGTTGGATGAGAGGGGCTACTTCCCCTCTGTCCTGCATTTCTCTGATCACCGTATCTTTTCCATTTGAGGACAGCTGATACTGCACCAGGCTAAGGTCCTCATTCTGTACTTCTTTCCTGAAGACTTTGTCTCTTTATTTTAGGGTATCTAATTGGGCCCCACAACAAGCCAATTCCTTCCCTTGCATTCATTTCCTCCTTAATTTAAGAATATCTGTTAATGGGCTGCTAGCAGGCAAGTCCCACCTTTGCATTTCTTTTCTGATGACTTTATCTTTTTAATTCAGAGGCAGCAATAAGGGACAAGGACAATTTCTCCTCCCTCTGGCTCATATCTATCTTCCCGCCTCCTCTGTCATAAGTATAGCTACTATTGCTTTCTGTTGGTTTCCATTTGCATGGAATATCTTTTCTATTCCTTAACTTTCTGCCTAAGTGTGTTCTTATTATTAAAGTAAAACTCATATAAGCATCATATAGCTGAATTTTGTATTTTTCTCCATTTTTGATTAGTGAATTTAACCCATTTACATGCAAAGTAATTATTGATAGGTATGAATATAATACTGTTATTTTGTTAATTGTTTTCTGATGGCTTTGTAATTTCTTTGTTCCTTTCTCCCTCTCCTATTTTTTTCTTGGTGATTTGATAATTTTCTGTAGTGGTATGCTTAGATTCTTTTCATGTTATCTTTTGTGTCTCTTACAATGACAATAGGTTTATACTTTGTGGTTACCATGAAGCTTACGTAAACAACTTATTGAAATGAAAAATTACTGACAAAGCTGTTTAATGTAAATTCTGTAGACTATTTAATGTAAATTCTGTGAATTCCACTTCTGCATTTCTTCCCCCAGTTGCCTACTGTATGCATTTAGCGTTGTAGCCCTACTTGCTTATCACATCAGCCAGCCCCCACCCCATCCCTATAAGAGTGGTGTCATTAGAAACAGTAAGCACCCTGAATGCAGCTACGTTCCTCCCTGCGGAGGTGGGCCCACCTGACCATAACTGTGAAAAAACCATGGATAACATCTATTCCAACCAACCAGACCTCACTAATGTTCCCCTCCCCACGCCTGACCTGGTGCTCTTCACAGACCACAGCAGCTTCATCCAGAACAGGGAACGAAAGGCCAGTTATGCAATAACTACTCAAGACCAAGTCATCAAGGCTGAGGCACTGCCACAGGGATGGTCAGCCCAAAGGACCAAGCGATGGGCCCTAACTCAGGGGCTCAGGTATGTGGAAGGAAAGAAAGTCAACATCTACACTGACTCCCAATATGCCTTCACCACTTTATACATATGCATGGGGCCATTTACAAAGAAAGAGGGCTACTTATGGCCTGAGAAAAGGAGATCAAAAACAAAGAAGAAATTCTCCAGCTACTTGAAGCTGTTTGGCAACTGAAGGGAATAGCAGGTGTGCACTGCAAAGGACACCTAAGGGGGACTGACCCAATCAGCCAGGAGAACCACCTGGTGGATCAGGCAGCATGGGAGGTCGTTGCCCAGACCAGGATGGCCCCAAACCTGGACCAGGGCTCCAAGGTACTTTTAGTGCCAAGCCTACCAGAGAATCCGAGGTACACTCCTGAGGAAGACCAATAGGCAGAGGCTGAGGGGAGCACCTGGACTAATGAGGGCTGGTGGCAGCTACTGGACCAGAGACTTTTCATTCCCAGGGGTTGGCTTATCACATGGTCAAACAATACCATGACCTGACTCACTGGGGAAAGATGGCTCTCGAAAAGGGACTCACTAGGTATTATTACATTGCCAGGCTCTCGAATTAGCACTCAGTGCACTACTTGTGCTAAAAACAATGCAGGACAGGGTGTTAAAAAAGTCCCAGGAATTCAGATCACTGGGTCAGCCCCCTTTGAGGACATAGAAATTGACTTTACTGAGGTGAAGTCATGTGGGGGCCATACATATCTACTTGTTTTAGTCTGCACATACTCAAAATGGGTTGAGGCCTTTCCCACTCATGCCGAAAAGGTGCAAGAAACTGTGACGGCCCTGCTGAGAGAAATAATACCTCACTATAGACTTGCCTTTCAATAGAATTGGACAATAGACCCACCTTTGTATCCCCTGTTGTCCAAACCATAGCAAAATTGCTGAAGATCCAACTGGAGGTTACACACTGCCTACAGACCTCAAAGCTCAGGGAAAGTTGAACACATGAACTGAACCCTCAAGACTTTCTTAGCTAGGTTCTGCCAGGAAACAGGACTCCCATAGGTAGACTTACTACCTCTTGCCTTAACAAGAGTTCGGTGTGCTCCCAGACCCTCAGGCTACTACCCATTTGAAATTCTATATGGGAAATCCCCATCTATTATCAGTAGCCTTAAGGATGACTGTCAGCAATTAGGGGAAGTAGGCCTGTCAGTCCAACTCCAGATTTAGGAAAGAGCTTTCACACAATAAGCTAATCTTAGACCGGACCCCAATCCCTTTAGAAACTAGGTCCACCCTCTCCAGCCAGGGAATATGGTCTGGGTTAAGGACTAGAAAAAGGAATCCTTAAAACCTGCATGGATAGGCCTACACATGGTTACAATGGCTATTCTGACTGCTGTTAAAATTGCAGGTATAGAACCCTGGATCCACCATACTCAGGTCAAAAAGGCCAACGCCAGAGACCCATTGGAACCTGGATGACCCAAACCGATCCAACATGATCATTGCAAATAACACTGCCAAAGGTGTCAGGCATCCAGCCCAGGACCAAGCGAAGGACATGAAGGCCCTCCACTGGCGGTGCCCGGAACTCCAACCAGCGGTCGAACTATAATGACCTGCCAGCCGTTACTCCTGGCTGGTGCCAGGATCCTGACCCTGCTCTCAGCTACAGGACTGGTTGGGGGCGCCCCCATACACTAGGACCCTGTATCCTCTGAGCTATCACCCAGTTCATTGAAACCACAGTGAACAGGGCAACCACTGCTCAAGTACTAGCCTTACAGGGATGCCAGCCCCTGGCCTACACTGAGTTGGAGATATATGGTGATGCCCCATAAACAGAGTTATAAGGACATCAAAGGGGGACATGAAATGGAAAATTACTGACAAAGCAGTTTAATGTAAATTCTGTAGAGTGTTTAATGTAAATTCTGTGAACTCCCACCTCTGCATTCCTTCCACCAGTTGCCTAATGTACGCATTTAGCTTCTATAACCCTGCTTGGTTATCACATCAGCCAGCCCTCACCCCAACCCTGTAAGAGTCCAAAAAGCCTGTTAGTTGGGGCTCAGACTTTGGAGACTGTAACTCCTCTGAGCCCAGAAGTATAATAAAACTGGTTCTCCGATGCTCTGAGTGCCGTTTGACTTTCTTGGTTATCCACCTTGCTGCAACATTATAATTATAACAACCTATTTTAAGCTGATAACAACTTAACTTTAAATAAATACAAAAGCTTTACATCATTAAACTCCCTCCATACTTTTCCATAACTTCTTTTTGTGTATCTATTAACAAATTATTTTATAGTTATTTTTGATACATTTGTTTTACTAGAATAATTGATTTACTTACCACCATTACAATATTATTCTAAATTTAGCTATTTACACACACACACACACACACACACACACATATGCTGTCCAAAAAAATCCAGCCATAAATGCTTCTGTTTTCATTTTACATGGCTGGATACTTTCTGGACAGTGTGTGTGTGTATGTGTGTGTGTGTAGATAAGGTGTATCTATAACTATATCTATATCTATATCTAGTTGGACAATTAATTTCATGAACTCATCCTAGAAAAAGTGCTACATACCTCATTGCTGAATGTCACTACGGTCACCTTTGAAGTACTGCCCTTGGAAGTTATGCACCAATGCCAGTGCCTAGTCCCCCCTTGAAAGCAATTTTGGAACTCTTTTTCTTAAATGTCCACCAGAGCTGTCATCATATCCAAAATCTGACAATTAAGTTCATAGACTTGCCACTGTGGGCTTACTTTGGCAGCACTATAGAAACAATTTGGTAAAGTGTCACAACCTAGTCTCCTAAAATACTGTGTTTGATTCTTTTTTTTTCTGCTCCCCTGAAAGGATAAATTTTACTGCCCAGCCTCTGAGTTTGATGATCCTTTGCTTTACTTAATCTCATCCACTCTTGAATACCTCTGTTGAATTTTTCAGTTCAATCTTTGTATTCTTCAGCTTTATGATTTATATTTGGTACTTGTTCATGTATTTGTTGCAATTCTTGCTTCATGATACTGTCTTCCTGGCCTCAGGGAGCATTTTATGACTGCTGTTTTGACCTCTCTTTAGCTAAATCACTTACCTCCATTTCATTAAGATTAGTTTCTTAATGAGAGATTTATTGTTTTTTTTATTAGAACATATTCTCCTTGTTATTTCTTCTCTCTCTCTCTCTCTCTCTCTCTCTCTCTCTCTCTCTCTTTTTGACTCTTCGTTTTGGTTCCTGCACATTAGATAAAATAGTCACCTCTCCCAGTGTTTACTGGTGTTGTGTAAGAGATTATCCTTATTAATTAGCATGACCCAAACTCCTAGTTGTCTCTCAAGCATTTGTGATTGTCACACCTCCATCTTTATTCCTAGTAGCTCCCAGTACCTAAGATTAGTCCAAAACTCACCTATATCCCACAGAGAAGATTGCAGTCATCACCTAGCTGCCGGGTGATTAAAAAACAGACCCTTGGCAGCAGTTGGGAAAGTACACAGTTAAATCTTTCCCAGGGAGAAACTGGGAGATGAGCATTTTTGTTTCCTTGTTCTGCCCAGGTTTGTAACCATAAGGAGGTACTGCTGTGCCTTTTTCAAAACTGCTTCTTGTTTTGGTGTTGTCCCTTGGGACTTGTAAATGCAAGCTTCATGGACTATCAGATCTAGAATTGGGGGCTCTTGCTTTGGGTGGTAGCTGTAAAAACTGGAGTATTAGATATGCGATAGCTCCTTCCAGGAAGACATTAACTACTTGTTTTTATTGTTGAAGCAAGCAAGCCAGAGGGAAAAGGTGAAGAAAGAGCTCCCTGGCTCCTTTGGGACCGGGGAGGATTGCAGTCAGCAGTTGTGCATGCTAATTAGAAACTGGACCCTCAGGCAGCAGCTTGTAAAGTATGCAAATGCCTTCCACAGAGAGACTGGGAGACCAGGCACTTTTGCAGCTTCTCCAGTGTTGAGCCCTGGGGGGACAGCCATGGTGAGTAGTCACAGGTGCACCCATTAAGAACTGCTAGAACTGCTTCTTTGTTTGCTAGAGTCCCGCAGTTCTCTGGATGTAAACTCCATTTGCTGTTACAGTTAGGTGGGAGCCTTACAAACTGGGGCACTAGTTGTATAGTCTACTCCCTCTACTCCTCAGGGAGAAGCAGGGAGGTGGGGATTTTGTGACAATTGTATGTCAGAGTACTAGGAGCGGGGTTTATGATAAGAGTGTGTCTTAGCCATTCTCACTCATTTCAGTGTGGGTATTTTATCATTTTCCAATGCACAGACATAATTCATCTAGTTTCTGGATTTCTCTGAGAGAGAATAGTTTTGTATATAAGCTTACATCAGTGCATTCATGTGAAGAAGGAAGTCTTGGAGTCTCCTGTGTAACTATCTTGATCCCGCCCCTCTTTTTCTACGTTCTGTTCATAATCCTAAATTAGCTTCTAGAGTCTGTCCCACAAAAAATCTCTTCCAAACTTTCTCCCTCAATCTCTAACAGGTTGTTCCCAAAGCACTTGTCACTCTCATTACACAAACACATTTGCCTCACTGTGAACAAAGCTTAACTTACAATTTCAGAGTCTGATTGATTTCTACCTTATTGCCCTGTCAAAGTACCACTAAGGTAGTGAATATTTAATCCACTCATTACCATCTCCAGGGGCTTATGCAGGGAAGCACCTGTGTAATATTTTTATTTTAAGTAATCAGAGAATTATACCCTACCAAGACACCCAAGAGGCCAATAAAATTGTAAAGAAAAAAATTACCTACTTTGAAAAACGTTGGTCTGGGAAGCTTTATGACCCTTTTACACTTTGCCAGCCAGAAATTTTGGCAGCTTTCCCATTAACTTATGGAGCCCAAGGCAAGCAGAGTCTTGATCTAATTACTGCAGGATTTAAATTTGTGCCCAATTAAAATGAACAGCGTTAAAGAGTGGCCCTCAGCTGCACCAAAGTTGTGGTGGACCAGCATTTACAAAATGCCTCAGAGGGAAGCATGGTTAGCCATGTGTAAATGTTACTCTCTATTTCTGGGTTGAATTTTACATAGTTTCTGTGTCTTTTGTTGTGTAAATGGAATTGGATAATGGCAGCAGTCCTTGTAGAAGTGGTAGGTTGTAAAATTGAGCTATAATTTCAATTTTTCAGGTAACTGAAGTGAAAGTATATCTGATTAATCTAGTTAAGATTGAATAGGCTGTGTAAAATTGTACCAGGAAAACAAATGATTATCCTATTTTGAAAAGATTTCCAGGGAAGGAAATTCATCCATTTTTCTCTATGTGCTGACATTGCCTTACGTAAACAATCAACTTGACTTCTGGTCATTCATTAAATTTCTAGTAACACACTCAAAGTAGTGATATAGTTGTAACATTAAAATACATCCACCCAAATATATTTCAGCACCACACTAGGTGTTCAATAAATATTTCCAAAAGAGACATTAAATGCATTACTATTGTATGGAATTAATCTCCACACAGAGATAAATGCAGCCCAGCCTACCTCACTCATACTTCTTTAACCTAACTATTTTTCACATGCTCTGAATAGGACTACTGTATTAAAAGGTTATTATTTTCTTGTCAGTCACTGGTTAAGAGTTACTCTTCCCTCCCTCGCTAAATCTGGTACACATGTAGAACATTATTCATTAATTTAATAAATAAATGTTTACCATATGCATAGGTGTGCTTGATTCTGGGGCAAATGATGAACAATATTGAAATGACCTCTGCACTCAAGCATCATACTGTGTATGGAATAACAACTGTCAATGGCTGAGCCCTGATAGGTGCCACATGCCACAGTGGGTGCCATGTTTGCATTGCAGACACTTGTGAAAGCTGTGTCATCACCCAATTGTATAGATGAAAAAAATGAGGCTCTAAGCTTACATGACCTTTCTAAGATTTTACAGCCATCAAATACCAATGTTTGGTTTTGACTCCTATTCCATGTCAATAGTTGCTCTTCAATATTTAGATTCATATGAAACAGCATAATAATTATACAATTGACCCTTGAACAAAGCAAAAATTAGGGCACTGACTTCCCATACATAGGAAGTCCACGTATAACTTTAAACTCCAAACTTAATTAAAGTTGTCCCTCAGTATCCACAGGGGATTGGATGCAGAACCCCCAAGGATACCAAATCAGAGGATGTCAAGTTCTTTATATAAAATGACACAGAACAATGCATACAGTCTTCCCTTCAAATTCATGGATTCTCAATAGCAGATTTGAAATACATACTGTTTTTGATCCGTGGTGGTTTGAATCTACAAATGCAAAAACTACAGATACAGAGGGCCAACTGTATATTTATTGAAAAAAGTTCCTGTATAATTGGATCTGCACAGCTTAAACCCATGTTGTTCAAGAATCAACTGTATGTTCATTAGCCACTCACAACTTCTGGATTTAAGTAGGTCATTTATATCTCTGGAATGCTATGTCTGTGTTCTACTTTCTACAGTAAAAGTCACTGTACTTATGTAAAGCAAGCTAGTACTTTCTTTAAATTTTTGTTTCCCTTTTACCAAAGAACACAAACAAAAGAGGAGACAAACAAAAATTACCATTAGAAGGAAACATTTTTCCTAGTTTAACGTCTTTTCTTTGCATCAACTCAAAATATGATCTTAAGATACAGCTCTAAAACACAATTATTTTTATAGTCTTGCATTTCTGGCATTGGAATTTGCATGAATTTTATATCACATACTTCTAGACAAATAAATAACTATAATTAAAAGAGAATAAGAATTTTCTGAGATAAAGATTTTTAAAACAACATGCATTGTTCTTTAATTTTTAATATATCTTCTCCTATCAAACAGCATTTTCTTCAGTATTTAGCCAATTTTATTTTCTCACTTAGTTCATGAATGTATTTTCTCACCTGTCACATGGTTTCCTTGATAGTGATGAATGCAACAAGGCATTCTACAAAATTTAATAAGTGTTATCTTCTACTGATGATTAAGTAATAACCATTATTGTGATGGTTGTTTGAATGTTTCAACTTGAGTGGGCCAGGGGGTGTCCAGATATTTGGTTAAGTAATATCTTGAGTGTTTCTGTGAGAGTGTTTTTGGATAATTAACATTTAAATCAGTAAACTGAGTAAAGAAGATTGCTCTTCCTAATATAAGTGGGTCTCACCTAATCAGTTGAAGGCCTGATTAGAACAAAAAAGCTGGCTTTCTTCTGAGTGAGAATTCCTTCTGCCTGACTTCCTTCAAATAGGGACATCAGTGTTTCCGTGCCTTTGGACTTGAAACTTAAGCTCTTCCTAGATCTCAACCTGTTGGCTTTCAAATGGGGATTCCATCCACAGTTCTTAGGCCAATGGACTCAAACTGGAATTACTACTTCTTATGTAAAGATTACTGTATTTTTCCGTAAATAAGATTATACTTTTGTCTAAAACTGTTAAACCAAAAATTGGGGGTCATCTTATGTATGAGAGTAACCAGTTGAGAGGGTTTTTTAATGTTGGGTTAGAAAAGTAAGGGTCGTCTCATACATAGGGGCATCTTATATGCAGAAAAACACAGTAATTATGAAAAATTTGTTCTTGTGATTATGGAAGCTGATAGGTCCCAGGAGCAGTGATGGTGTAAGTCTAGTCTGAGTCCAAAGGCCTAAAAACTGGGAGAATTAAGACCAAGGAAGAGTCAACGTTTCAGTTGAAGTCCAAAAGCAGAAATGTGTATATATAGTATTGGTTCTGTTTTTCTGACTAATGCAATGATTTGATGCTGATGATAAGCAAAATAAGGATGTATTGGTAGTACTGTGTAGGTGATGATAGTGGTCGATTTAACTTATTAGACAAACAGATTTTTAACCAAAAAGTTGAATTCCTAAATCTTATGGCTCCTGAGAGGAGAGATTAGGATATTTACTTTGATTTTTTAGCCATATTTTATTCATCCAATCATATTTGTTATTAATCTACCCTGTAAAAGACATTTCTTGCAAATCATTATATATAGATATTGTTATATGTAGAAATCTTTGCCTACAGTTAAAATGCTCTCAACCAAAATAAATAATATGCTATATAAAATCAATATAAAATAAATAGCAGCTGAATAACAGAGTAAAGAAGAAGAAACAAGTGATTATACATGAAGAACTAGGAAAGTTTAATGGCATAAATATCATTATAAAACTGGTGTAGAGAGAGAATACTGAGTAGATAGTATAGGCTAAGTGAAGCGGTAGGAGCATAAGATATAATAGATTTCATAGTGACCCTAGATCCTTTAAGATGAGATGGTAAAAGTCATATTGCAGTCTTTACAAGTTTATAGTTTCTGAAATTGTGTGTTATAAATTGAAAGGCAAAGGCAGTTTGTTTTTATCTTAGAAAATAAGGAGAATGTTGACCCAATTGTAGCACAGTTTATGGTCACAGGCGGTGTGCTTTTTTTAAAACTATCTAAAATCTTCACCATCTATAACAAAGAATTCAAGGAGATACATTAGGGGTAGGCTTTGTTTCAAGCTGGCATAACCATTGGCCTGGTCAATACAAATAAACATGCATAATATTCATATAATAAGTTTATCTCTTGCCAGAATTTCCAAGGACTTTCCAAGTGATGAAATAAATTTTTTACTTAATGGCATTTGGCACTTCTTATAATATAATACACTACCAAGTTAATTGTGTGCTAAGAGGCAATTTGATGCAAAACCTTCAGACCATCCAAAAATCTGTGTAAGAAGCTTCCTTTTATCTTGGGTTTCTTCCCTTTTTTAAAGACACTCATAAGCAAATGGTTTTTGAGAAAGTCCTCCATGCTTTGAAAATTCTCTGCAATTTGTAGAATTGATCATAACCTTTGGAATTTAAATGCTATCATCATCGTTGATTAAACCAACTTGATAGCGTGTACTCTGATGGCTATTATAAAAGTCTCATCTATTTTAATTCTAGTATGCATTTAATAAAGACATTTTAAACCAGTAGATTTCAGGGACTTTTATTTTGAAAGGATCTGGAGTGTTCAGAATACAAAAAGACAGTCTTTAACCTCAAAGAATGAAGTGGCAGAGGTAAACAAAAATTTGTTAACAGTATGCAGTGTGATACATACTAAAGTAAAGATATGCACACAGAGAACTGTGCTCTGGGAGGCCACAGAAAGATCAGAGAGGATGATCATTTAACAGACCTTTGGGGACAGACATGGAAGGTTTCTATGAAGGGTTAATGCATAAGAAAAGATGCAGGAGATAGACAAGAAATGAAGCAAGTAACAGCATTCCAGGTAGGGGCCAGAAAATTTAAATATTAATATATGAGCAAAGTTTGTATGTCCAACATAGCCAGCCTTCCCTTGTAATACCCTGGTGTGTCATCTTGGTCTTTTTCTTTTATTATCTCTTCACAAGTTCCCATGTGTTTATCACTTACATACTACACAAGAAGCATGGCATCACCCAATGGCATCTGAACAATTTGAACAATTTGTATACAAGTAAGTCAAATTTTCTCCATCATTTAGGTACATTAGAAGTTATCTACTGTGGAGTCAAGACAACTGGAAAGGACAGGTGATAGTTGTCTGGTCTCATTTCCCTGGTATTGAGATGACTGGTCTTCCTCTTTCACTAAAAGCCTTCTGCTCATATTGTCTGAAATAATACTGTCTTGACTTTTTTGTTGCTTATAACTTTTATTCATTTTGAAAGTAAAATACTTGTGAGAAAGATTTTTAAATTCGATTTATCACTTATTCACGTCTTAGCACTAATAATTTTTAGATTTTATTCTCTTACCAACTTTGGATAGGGAGAAGGGTGTAAGTATGAGGATGTGGATCATTTGAATGGAGAATATGCCACTATGGAAGGTAGATCTGACTCAAATAACAGGGCTGTGAATACTTCATTCTTAGACAGAGAAAGCTCTCCATGATATTTGTTCAATGAATGAAAAAATGAATAAATAAAATCTCAATATTTATGATTTTATAATAACCAGAAAAATTATTCATTTTATTCTTCCTTTTGGCAAAGGTCAATCCTCAATGAGAGGAAGCAAGAGAAAAATATATTTGTGGGGAAAAATGTTTTCAATTTCATTTTAATTTTTGTCTATTATGTGACAATGTACTTTTAAAAACCAAAGAGAAGAGAAAAGGCATTTTAAAAATAAAAAAAGTGTATAGCATAAAAACTAATGTGAATAAGCATAATTCTAGACAAAAATGTTTCAGGGAAGGAATTGATTCATAAGAAAAAATAAAACATGTAAGAAGGATCATGTTAAACAAGAGACTCTTGATTTAAGGGATAGAAGACAGGGCATAGCAGAGATATTATAAACAATTTAATAACTATATATTTTGTCAGATGGGTTCTAGACTTATCAGGGTGATCATTTTGTAAGGTATATTAATATCTAATTACAATTGTACATCTAATGCAAAATTTACTGGCCTAGGGTAATGCTGTGGAAAAGATAGTTGACCATATTTGAGCTTGGAATTTGCTATAATTAAAACTTGGAGATTATAAGGTAAAGAAGTAAAGTTAATGTTGCAACTAGACAACTAATATTGCCTTGCATTAGAAAAGAAAAGAAGATTTATTATTTTTAGCATTAAAAACTCTAACAGAAGAAATAATAACTCATAAGACTATGTAACAAACCCCTAACTCTTCTCCACCTGGAGCAAGGAATCCATTTATCTACTCTATGTTTGCAAACCACTGTGTTTTGAACATGGAAGCAGCAGTTACTCATCGCATTTCAGTTGGTTGTCTTCAATGGGTCGTGCTGAATTGACGTAAAGACCATGTCCAAGGAGGAGTCAAGATGACAGTTGCCATTTTGCTTTCAGTCCCCAAAACAGACACCCAATGTTGAAGTGAACTGAAGTGTAGAAGAAATAGAAACAGTCCCCGTGAAGATAAAGAACTCAATCTTTCTCATTTTTCAAATTCAGTTTCTTTCCAAAACATAGTTGAAATCTTGTATCAACACCAAACTTTCTCCACCTCTGTTCCCACTGTAGTCACTGAAGGAAGAGCTGCATTCACTGTCTCTGTATCTTCCCCACCTACTCAACCTCTGAATCCTTGAAATCTGCTCTGTGCCCCATTATGTATCTGAAACTTTTGTCTCACTGTTCCTATCAAATCAGCTCTCCTGTCCTTCATCTCTGCCTACTTCTCTACAACCTTTTATATTAATCTCCCTAAATGTGTACCATTTGTGCTACTACTGTTTCTTCTTCTGCTCCCCTTATTTTACTGCCCAGAGGACTTTGTCTAGTCTTTTCTGTTCCAGGCACTCCTATTATTCTCTGGGTGACCTCACTCAGTCTCAGAGTCAATTCCAGCACACAATTCTAACATGCCCCTAGTCATAATTATTTTTGAAGCATTGTCACATGTTTTTAACTTTCCCCTAAATACCTCTGCCAGGATATGCCACTAGAACATTAATTTTAATAATATTAGTAATAATAATAAGCTAATAGTCATTGGGCATTTTCCATGTGTCAAATGATGTTCTATGTGTATAACATACTTCCTTTCAAACCTCAAAACAACTCTAGAAGGGAAGTATACCATTATCTTCACTTTGCTAATGAGAAAACTGAGGCACAGAGCAAGTAATTTTCCCAAGGTCACATAGTTAGATAACTGGTAGAGCTGGGTTATAAATACAGGCAGTCTAAAATTCTCCTTTTAATTAGTTGTTCCTCTCTATATCTGCTATTAAAATCCTATTCCCTAATATAGGACTGAACACATAGGCTATATCTTTGGCTACTTTCATATCTTACTCTCCATATGTCCATATTATTTATAAGCACTATTATTTTGTTCAAATGCATTTGGCTTCCTGTCACTTTCTAATACTACCAGTGTAATATATGCCTTCAATGCCTGTCTTTAGCACTACTCCAGTAGCCTGCAAACTCGTCCCCTTACCTCCAACATCTTCTCTCTCTTACCTTTCCTACATACTACCATCCTATATAAAATTTCTAAAGCATAACTCATATCACACCCAATAAAAAAATCATTGTCCACTAAATAAAACCCTGACTTTTTATATTACCATTCAAGGCCACTATTATCTGGAGTCACCATCGAATTATAACTCAGCTCGCTTTACTTCATATAGTTCCCTATATCTCCACTCATACATTAGCCCCCTGATTTATTAATTAGTTATTTTTATTATCAAGCATTATACTAAGAGATATAATAGCAAGATTTCTAAAGCATTGTCAAAGTTTCATTCTAAAATTTCACTTATTCTTCTAGGTCTACTTTAAATTGTCGCTTATTGACCAATTACGTTAGCCAAAATCCTTAGAGAAAAGAGTGAGGTATTGAAGGTCAAGTTAGACAAATTAAAGCAGGAAAATGAAGCTATTTCTAATTGTAATATCTTTAAAATTGGAAAGTGGATGATATTTTAGTTGTTAGTAGTCAGAGAAGATGACTATGGTACAGAGATAGTGAATTGTCAACAAGAAGGGGAGCCTCAGACAAAATATTAGAGTTATTTCACCAGTGGGAGCCTAAAGACAGAAATCGGGAGTTCCCTGATGGTGTAGTGGCTTAAGGCTTCGGTGTTGGCACTGTCAGCACTGCGGCCTGGGTTCGATCCCAGCCAGGGAGCTACCCACATACCAAAAAGCAAAACAAACAAACAAACAAAAAAAAAGACAGAAATCACTATGAGATAATTTTGTAAAACCACATATGGGGAGTTAATACTGGGGAAAAAACTAAAAATGAAAACACACTTGAAGTTCATACAAGATCTGGACAGAGTTAAAAGACTGGGTGTGAAGTTAGGCATACAATATTTGAGTCCTCCTTTGGTGAATTTTAAGATGTTATTACTGTCCATTTACTCTTTCAGAAAATATTTACTGAGCACTTACTATGGGCTGTGCACTTTAAAAGGTACTAAGTATGAAGCACTGAATGAGTCACATATGTTCCCTGCTCTTAGAGTTTAAGCAGGGCTTACTCTTCAGTAATTTTCTCATGGGGAGGGAAAGACATCACATGCTGTTGGAGAACATATCATGGTGAGTTGTAGAATTAGAATTTTAAGGAAGTCTCCGGAAAATGATGCATGCCATAAGAGGGATCCAGACAGGAGGAAGAGCAGATTAAAGAATGGTCTCCAACAAATCATTAGACTAAAAATGGAATAACATCTAGAGGAGTTACTCCTCTCAGCAATTGCAGAGTAGAATTTGTTTCACAGAGAATTATTATTATTATTATTATTATTATTATTATTATTATTTTTGCTTTTTGGCATGTGGGTAGCTCCCTGGCTGGGAATCGAACCCAGGCCACAGTGCTGACAGCGCCAGCACCAAAGCCCTAAGCCACTACACCACCAGGGAACTCCCGAGAACTATTTTGATATGCTCAAACTCATTCATGTCATAAATCTCACTATAGGAGTCTCCACAAAGTAGAATCTGCAAGAATGTGTTAGGAATGCTAATAACTACCTCCAACGGTAAGGGAAAGGGAGGGAAGGTAGAAAAACAGGCAGAAAAGACAGAAGAAATATTGGTTGGTTCTGGCCTTACACATAGAAAAGTAAGTTTAGACTCATTAGTAGTACCCCCTTATCCATGAGGGATCCGTTCCAAGATTTCAGAGACTGAAGCTACACTACCAAACCCCATATATACTGTTTTTTCCTATACATACACACCTGTGATCACATTTGATTTATAACTTAGGCCCAGTAAGAGATTAACAACAATCATTAATAAAGCACAACTATTATAACAATACACTATAATACAAGTTACATGAATGTAATCTCTCTCAAAATAACTTAGTATACTGTATTCACCCACCTTGTAATGACATGAGATGATAAAATGCCTTATGAAGTTGCAAACTTCACCTTATCACTTGAAGAAAATACTTAATGACTTTTCTTTGGCACATCTGAATTGCTAGCATCACTACTCTTGCACTTTGGGGTCATTATTAAGTAAAATAAGAGTGACCCAAGCACAGGCACTGCAATACATGACAGTCGATCTGAGCAAGACGGATGCTAAGTGACAAAAGGTCAGGGAGCCTCTATAGTGTGAAGATGCTGGACAAAGGGATGATTCGTGTCCCTGGCGGGATGTAGCAGGATGGCACAACATTTTTCCATGACTCAGATGGGCTTGCAACTTAAAATTTGTGATTTGTGTATTTTGAAAGTTTCTTATTTTATATTTTTGAACCATGGTTAATCGCACATAAATAAAACTGCGGAAAACAAATTCTTGCATGAGGGGAACTACTATAACTTGGAAGCAGGTAAATTTTATAAATTCACTTGGGCTTACTTGAAATAAGAGTCATATCTTCTGTTGCAAGAAAAAAAACAACTAGTGGCAAAATGGAACTCTTTCACTGCCATTTTAATAATACAAATTGGTCCACATGCAGAGAATTAAAGAGCAGAGTACAGGGGGTTCCCTGGTGGTGTAGTGGCTATGCTTCGGCATGCTCAGCGCCATGGCCTGGGTTTGATTCCCAGCCAGGAACCCACCTAAATAAAGAAATAAAAAAGAAAGAAGAAGAAGAGCAGACTATGGCAATGTCTTTCAGAAGAAACGGACTAGTTTGTTGGATCTCTGGTAGCAGAGGTTGTGGAAACATTAAAATTAGCTTTAATTTAAGAAACTGACTTAGAAATTGTCTATGGAATTTCAAGACAAGGAGAGTAGCTAATAGCTTATAATGCCTGGTGACCTTTCTGGAGATAAAGAAGTAGAAAGTGCATGACAAGACACTAGGTCTCTGGAAGAAGATAGGCAATACGTCTGCATGGAGAATTGTAATGAATGCTTATAAGAGGATGTAGAAACTGTCTCCTTGGCTAGTCCCCCACTGGGGTATCCAAGTAGAGCAACACTGTTGACATGCTGACCAGAGCCCCTAGAATCGCACCACAGCAAATTCCTAAATTTTGCAAGAAGACAGTGTTAAAAATATCCCTACTTGAGAACAGAGTCAATTTGCAAGATGAATATTTTCCTGGGAGTTTGAAATGCACAGGGCATGAAAGGAAATTTCTCACAGCAATGGAATTCAAGTTTAGAAATTAGCTGGCGTCTTGTAAGTATAAAATCAAGGACAGTGTCTCCTTTCTCTTGATTTCATCGATATGGCTCTTGGCTCACTGTGCTCCAAAGCAGTGTGGATCTGCATGGAAATATTCATTTACTTGCAAGGACACACATCTCCTTGATCTATCTGCTGAGGTAGTTGGAGGATGGCATGTTGGCTTCTAAATTATGTGGATGTGATGCTACAGCCAAGGCATTTTATATATCCCATTCATTTGTTGATTTATTGGAAATGGAGATCCATGAAGGGCTCATGTTAACATGAATTCAATTTTGTAGGTGCTGAAGGAGGTCCCCAACCCCCACTTCCCGGAAAGAAAGCTGAGGGTGCAGCTGCTGCCTGGGGACATCCAGCTCACACCTAGCTAGCAACTTTGTGAGTCCCATCTAACAGGGACAGAGCAGAAGACATTAACTTTTTTTTCTTTTTTTTTTTTTGGTGGTGGTTCCCTGGCTGGGAATCGAACCCAGGCTGCGGCCTTGAGAGAGCTGCAGCCTAGCCACTGCACCACCAGGGAGCCCCAACATTAACCCTTTCGTTGTGATGCTCTGATCGGCAAATGAATATTTCTATCAGCTGACTGCGGCGTTTGAGTTTACTCCATGAGCTCAAAAATATCCATCCTGTCACTGTTTCAGAAAGAAGTTTAGGAAAGCAGATGTACATTTTCCTGTATTTTTGTGTTTTTCAAGAATGAATAACAATAGGAAAGTTTTACACTTTAATGTAATCATTTCTTTTAATAAAATGTATCACCTTAACTGTATTTACTTAAAAATATAAATAGTGTAATTATTATGAAACTGTTTTTCAGTGTGAAACTGTGTCAAGGACTTTGCTCCACTTACAAGATTTTTGAATGTTTTCCTGTGGCTTACCCTATCAACAACAAAGATGTTTTGTATGCCATATTGTGTAACATTTTGTAATCAAATTTTTATGTCATCAATGCTATTAGATTCTAATTTACCTATACTTAAATCTAATTGATGCCACTTAGTATATTTTCAGTATTTCTGCTAAAATTCAATATAAAGGTAAATTTATTACCATATAACAAAAAATAAAATATAAATAATGTCATTTATATAGAAAGTAGCATAAAATGTTATTATTAAATTCATAAAATAGTCAAATTATCTATTTTTTATTTTTTGTGGTTTTTTTTGACACATTTAAAAAAACATTTAAGTCAATTAAGACAGTGAAAAAGGTTAAGGAAAACAGAATTCTGGACTTTGGTTTACTTTCACTTTAATTTGCGTGAATTTATTTTATTTTTTGGACTTAAATTTCTCTCTGGAAATTTAATAATTGGAGGTACATAGATACTATGGGCAATGGAAACAAAAATTTGGAGTGTTTTGTGAAGTCCCAATTTCCACAATTCCTTAAGAAGTAGAATAAGCTTCCCCATCATTGGCTACAAGTGGATGGTGAGTGAAATTTTAAGGTTTAACCATCTTGCTTTTTCTTTCCATTTCCCACTTACTCCTTTATAAGTGAAGAAAAGTAACTAAGGAGAGAGGTGATATCACGAAATACATTGTTACATTTATTTGTTTGTAACTCATCTTCTAATCCATTTTTAATGCTTTACCTTCTACACCTGAAAATGTTGTGCAAGTTGTAGGTACCTTAGATGTATTTCATTTGAAGTGGGAAGAGCCATGCAGAGCTCTTTAATTGGTTTATTGTTTTGGGGATTATTAGGAAAAACATTTCTCTTTAAATTGACTGTGGTAATAAGAGCAGTGAACTGGGAGTCATGCAGCCTGGGGCCCATTCTGGATTCTAGTGAAGTTTTTGGTACAACCCATTTCATTTTCTTGGGCATGCCACACAACGCATGTCTCATTTGTAGACTCAGGGCCTAGATCAGACTGTTTATGTTTCCTCTAATATTTTCAACCAAGAATTACTTATTGAGAGCTTATTATATGCCAAGCTCTATGGTGGACACTGAGGCACAATTACTGATTGAATATAATTATCCAACCCCCTCTTGGATAGAACAGACTAGAGGTGGTGTCAGACATTAGTGAATCATAACTAAATACTGTAATTATCATTTTGAGGACATCTTTTTGTTATAAACTTCTCTTTGTTTTTTTAACTTATTTTAAACCTATGTATCCTTTATTTTCACAAGTAAATGCAGGTATGAAAATGGGCCTTTGTAAGTAAAGCACCACAAGCCTAATGTCCTTGACTTACTGCTTAGTACAGAAAATTTAAGCTCTTCGAAAGAGAGCAAAACATGGATTTAGCTACTAAGCTAAGGTCTTTGAACTTTAAATTTTACATTACCAACTGTGTTTTCACAGGTTATTGGATTTACCCAGCCCAACATTTTCTGGAAGAGAAACTTTAAGAATCCCATATAAATATCCGTATCACTGTGTGTCATTGGTGAGAAGCTCTGTAGACACATGACTAGCTGTGCTCCTGGTGCCCATTGGCTTTTCCACATGAAACATTATTGTTCTGTCAGCACTGTAATGATGATGGTCTCAATTTTGTCTTTAAATTGACTGTGATAATCAACCTTTAGCATCTCTTTTATTCCAGTGGTCTTTTCCTATTTAGTAAATGTACAGAAAATGGATGGCACAAATTTTCTCCAAGCTTGCAAATTAAAGTTTTTAGTTCTTTTTCTATAACCTAGGAATTTTAGGGGGAAATCTACTGTTTCCTCTTTAGTATCCATGGCAGCTTTATCTTCCTCATTCTTAAGTTCTGAAATATTGATAATTTTGTTCTTAAGAGTTTATTTATTTATTTATTTTAGCTTCTTGGTAGCTGGATGTTGAAGAAAATTGCTCATAAATTTAATGTATCAAGTATCTTATTAAAAGTTATGTTAAGTAAGAAAAGCTTCTTCTCACTTAAATTAGACAAAAGGAGAAAAGTAACAAACATGAGATCATTGGAACAACAATCAAACCAAATTTTTCCGGAAGCTTTTTGATGCCTGTGTGGCTCCTGTCTGAACTTTTCTCCTTATGGAGGATCCCCAAGGTCCCAGATAAATGCTGGCGTGTCACTGGATGTTACATTGAATGTGAGAAACCAGAACTCATTTTTTTCCCCAGTAACTCACGTAACTGGAAAAAGCTGACAAAGATAGACACCTAGTTTGCTTAACCAATAGACACCCAAAATGGACTTAACAGTGTATCCATGTCACTGTGCTATTGTGTCCAAAGAAGTGTAACCCTAATAAATTTGACTATACAAATAACTCAGCCTTCACAAAAAATTGTTTCAGACGTAGAATAGTCATAAGTGACTTGAAAACAATCCCATTTTAAGAATTTGTCTTACAAAGAACGATAAAGTAGATCCAGTTCATTGCCATCAATAATACCTATCTATAGGCCTTTAGTATTCTAGTGCTTTTCATTGCCCTGTATTCCTGAGGGTGCTAAAACTTTCTCTCTTGGTCCAGTTTCTCACCTTTCTTCCCTCTTACTAATTTTAGCACATGGATCACCTTATAGAAAAATATTCCTCATTAGCAAGAAAGAGAATAAGGAAACGAGTACACAGTAGAGAATCATCTCTCCTGGGCAGGATGACCGGAGGAAGTCTGCGAGCATCACAATGGTACCATCAGGCTTACAGAGAATCCTAATTCAAGACCCATTCCTGGGCCTGACATTCTAGTCTCCCATTTAACATATTAAGCCATTTAACACATTTTGGGGATGACTATGAACCTTGAGCTACAACTATGAGCAAGATACACAGCATTTCTTCCCTGTGATATTTTTTTGATGGCTCCTATAAAAAGTTACAATAAGCACAGTGGCTCAGAACCACACATATCTACTACCTTCCATTTCTGTAGGTTAGAAGTCCAAAATGGGCCCCACTGGAATAAAATCCAGTGGCTGCTGGGCTATCTTCCTTTCTTCCCTGACTTGTCCAGCTGCTAGAGGCTGCCCACATGCCTGCGCTCATGGCTCCCTTCTTCCGTCTTCAAAGCCAGCACCATTGCATCTCTCTGGTCATTCGTCCACAGTCACATCTCTCTGATTTTCTTTTTCTACCTCCCTCTTTTTAAGGACCCTCGTAATTCCATAGAGTCCACCTACATAATCCAGAATAATCTCCCTATTTTAAAATTAACTGCTTATCAGCTGCCATTTCCCTTTTTCATGTAACATCACATACAGTTTCCAGGATTAGGATGTGGACATCCTTGGTGGGTGTTACTCTGCCACCACATAGCTTCTGTCAGTCCCCAAAGGGTTAAAGCCAAGCCCGCTATAAAGAATCACACCCAGGCCCACTGTAAAGGGTTAAAGTCAGGCCTGCTGCCCAGGCTTGACCTTGGCATAATCAGTCCAGGTCCGGGGCTGAGGAATTCCTGGGACTGACAGTTACTGCACATGGACTTATGTAACGATGAAAACTCAAACGACCACTACTGGGCAGATGTGGCACGATGCCACTCTTTGAATATGTATATATAGTCCCAGGTGCTCAATAAAGTAGCTTGCTCACTGGCTTGTTTATGGTCCCCATAGGTTGGCTCCACATATGTTTTTCCAACCGGGTGTACCACCGCCAAAACCTGCCCTGCTGAAAAGCCTTGGCAATGACAGCCTCATAGGCCTCCCAGTTTAGTAGAAGATTCAAATAAGTAAAGGGGCAATCACCACGCAATGGGCTAAGTCCTGAGAGGGGAAGTCTGGGAACGTCTAGAAGGGTCACCTAGCAAGGACTTCCAGGTTAAGGAAGTGTTTCCAGAGAAAATCACACTTGCTGGGGTCCTGCCTCGGCGTTCCAGAGAACAGTACCTGAAGTGGGGGGCGAGGTTTAAGGAAGAAAAGAAAGAAAGAGACAAAGAGGGTCCGGGAGGACTGGAAGCATTCTTAGCAACCAGCCCCGAGTTTATTTTTTCTCCCCAATATATCCCCCACAGCATAGTGCAGCACAGCAGAAACAAATATGCATTATCTTACTCAAGGACAAATCATAAACCATCCCTGACTCTCTGCCAGTTAACTTGAAGGTCAGAGTAAAC
>PVJL010006780.1:0-86781 GCA_004026885.1 Lyroderma lyra | reverse complement strand
GGCTATGGGCTACGGGCTACTGGCTGTGGGCTACGGGCTACGGGCTACGGACTACGGGTTACCGGCTACGGGCTATGGGCTATGGGCTACTGGCTATGAGCTATGACCTATGAGCTCTTGAGGGTAGACTCCCAGACACCATATTGTTGCTGCTCCACTTTTGGAATACAGGCTGTATTTAAGTTGCCTGTGGTTCCTCTATTTTTCTTCTGTCTGCCTGGATCCAGTGAAAACCTGCCTGGCCTTGGTTTTTTGCAATACAGCCATTATTTTCCTCATATTATAGAGAAGGTTGAGGCCCAGAATAGGAAACTCACAGCTAATAGAAGGCATCTCGGGGACTAGCATTCAGAACTCTAGTCCCACAGTTCACTCTGCCCAACGCCTCGTGGACTGCCTGATGTTTCATGACACAGAGGTCTCCCTCCCTCCAGGTGGCACTGACTGAATCCAGTAGCTTGTCCTGTGCCCAAGGTGGCTTGGATGCTCCCCATCTTGCAATCCTCATCTTCTCCCTCATCTGCTCGCCAAGAGCCAGGGACTCCCCTTTAGCCTCTTTGGGGAGGGTGCCATCCGGCTCACAGCATGGCCTGAGTATGGCACATGCAACCCTAAAACATGGACTAGGGGCTTTGTGTGTGTTTGTTTTTCTTTTCTCTGCTAATAATAAAATTGGATAATGAGCCTGATGAATGAAAGCCCACCAGAGACTGGGCAGAAGTCCTGCTTCTACCACTTGCTTGAGCTGACAAGCTGTGCCATTGGAGTGCCCTCTCTGGGTCCCAGTGTTCCCCTCTGTACCACAAGAGGTTGCACAAAATGACACCCAAGGCCTTCTCCCAGGGCTGACCTTGTAGAAACCTCTTTACAACAGGTCAGCACACACATACCCAAAGAGTCAAATACTTTCCCCCATGTAGCAAAATCTAAAATTAAACTTGCATAAAATATTTTGATGCTTAAATCAAACCTTGGTATTTTGTATTCTTTTTTATCTTTTCTTAATTTTCTTTTATGAGGAAAAGTGTATTTTCCCTTAACAAATGCAAAGAATTTCAAATTCTTTTCCTTGTTCGCGTGCATTTAAAATGTGCTAATTAAAAACAATAAGACAATAGGGTGAGCATAGGGGTGCAGTGGCCTAAATTTAAAATCTTTCTGGGGTCCCTGTTTATCTACATCTTGCGATGGTTAATTTTATGTGTCAACTTGGACAGGCTATGATGCCCACTTGTTTAGTCAAGTGCTAGTCTAGGTGTTTCTGTGAAGGTGTTTGTGGGTGTTTTTTTTTTTGTTTGTTTGTTTTTTTTAAATTCATTTTTATTGTTAGACTTATTGGGGTGACATCTGTTAGCAAGGATTACATAGGTTTCAGGCTGTGGGTGTTCTTAATATTTACAGTCAGTTGACTTTGAAGCTGATTAACCTTTGTAATGTGGTGGGCCTCATCCAATCAGTTGAAGATCTTAAGAGCAAAGATTGAAGTTTCCTAGTGAACAAGGAATTCTGTCCAAGATTCAACATAGAAATGTGTTCTTTACTTCTGTTTCTCCGAGAGCCCTGACTGATCTGTTTGAGTCAAAGCTTTTTCACCAGAAATGTCTGTTTTTTGGAAAGTTGCTCTCACGGCCTCATGTTATACCATGGTCATGAGTTTGGGATGCATGTGGCTGAAGAGGGAATCCAGTCCTCCTGATTACTAGTGTGGGGCCTAGTGCAGGCAGCAGTCCTTCTGGGCCTCAGTTTCCTCATCTGTCAAGCAGGAGGTGGGGAGCAGGGTGTATGATGATACCACCTTGCTGAGCACTTGTGGAAATGGTCAGGTGAGATGATGTATTAAATCACCTGAAACATAACATGAACCTGATAAAGAATAAATGCTGCGAATGTGATGAGTAGGACTCTTTCTCCTCCTGTCATCATTATTAATTGGATGGAAACAACATTTACGGAGCACTGACTGGCTGCCAGGCCCTATGCCAGGGAGCTGGCGATGAGAGATGAAAGTCAATGTCCTTACCCTTCAGGAACTTGGAGTTAACTGGGACAAGAAAGTGCTCCGTGCTCCATGAGCCATAAGACAAGATAATATAAATCATGGCGCTCCCAAGCTTTCAAGGCTCAACCCAAATCCTATCTTCTTCACAAAACCTTTTCAGATCCTCCTATTAGAAATTAATCTCCCAACTCCCATGTCTCCAGGGCCTTTGGCTTGTTCCTGTCCTGCAGTACTTACCTTGTATTAGAGTGATTTATGCACATGTCAGCCTCTCCCACTAGAATGTGAGTTCCTGAGGACAGAGATATTTATGAAGGGCCTTTTGATGACTTTGGCTATTGTATGAAGGACCAACATAATAGCATCAATAATCTGCTTCATGTTTTAAAATGATTTTGTAACAAAATCGTTTTAAAAGAATGTAATTTTTAAATTATCTTCACATTTTTATTCTCATTCCATTGTCTCTTTGTTGTGTCCATTTTATAGATGTCGTGCAGGAGGGAGAGAGCTTGCCATGTCCCGTGCAAGGTCACAGACCTAGTTAACGATAGGGCTGAGCCTCAGCCTTGTAAGCCTGGCACTTTGCTGATATGGTGGCATTGCATATCCCTGTTCCCATAATTCCACACTCTGCAGCACACGGGTAGTTTGGCTGCCATGCCATGAGTGTGGTTTAGTAAGTTCCCTCCCTGCTTGGACATAACATGAAGCCAGATGAAACAAATTGCATCTTTTAACTGCCTTTCCAGGCCGATTATAACTCCTGCCCTGATGATTTTCAGGTTGGCAGAAGCTGGTCTCTAGCAATTTCCCCAACAAAACCATGTGGCTTCGGAGTGATTAGAGCGGGGCGTGCTTGCACACTGATCTTCTCACTCTTCCTTCCTGGTACTTCCAAGGCCTTGTGACAACACTGAGAGATAGGCTCAATTATCTGCTACTGACAGATGAGGACCTTGAGGCTTGGAGAGAGGGAGTGAATTATGTGCCCAAGGTCACACACAGCCAGGGTTCAAACCCATGTCTGTTCTGATGCTGAAGAGTTTCCATTATGCCCACGCTGGGTTCTTTCTCTGATTGGGAGGGACTAGGAAAACAGGAGCTGCCTCTCCTGTCTCTAGCTGGCCAGCTTTCGTTGTACGATGCTAATTAGAGGAGTGGTTTTCTCAGAGAAATAAACCAACTCATTAGGTAATGAACATGACCTAAAGAATCACCTCTGAGATTGGTACATATGATATAAGTCTGAACATGACTTTTTTACCCCTTTCCCAGTCTGGTATTTGAATATGTGAATGAGCAGAACTCCCCACTGGGATTTCCACTGCAACACGCCCTCCTATTAGAGTGATTTATGAGGTGACGAACGGGGAGACTGACTAGAACCCTCCTCCTTCCACCCTCGTGCCTTTACTTCCGCTGTGCTTCCACTTCAAATGCCCTTCCTCCACTCCCATAACCAGGCCCCCTTCCCTGCTCCAGGATCCCACTGGACTGGGCATAAGGACTGGCTGAATTTGTGCTTGAGCAAGACCAGCCTTCATGCAGTGAAAAGTAGGGGAAGAGCCAGGAGTAAAGGGGGAACTGCTAATGGGGGGCCAGTTGGAAAGTTGGTGAGAGGCACAGTTGGTTAAGATAACGGAACTCCCTTTGTTGGGCAGTGGGGAGCCCCAGAGCAGAGGGGGGCGAGGGCACATGAGAGGACTTGTGATTTGAGAAGGTGAATCTGGTTGGGGAGAGTAAAAGTGGGAAGACTCCTTAGCAGGCCCTTAGAATGGTCTGTTTACAAGGCGATGAGGGCCCGCGCCAGGGAAGAAGCTGTGGACTGGAGAGAAGGGAAAGATGGGAATATCGTGGACAGGATAAGTGGAGTTCTTTTTGCAGTGGAATCTCAGTAAAACGTGGCGAGCACAGAAGGAAGGACACGGACTTGGAAATGATGCAGTCCGTGTTCTGAATCTCAGCTCAGCTCCTACGGGCACGTGGCCTTGGGCAGGTCACGTAAACGCGCCGAGATGCAATTTCTTCACCTGTCAAGTGGTGATGTTACTAACCACTCACAGGCTATCTGTCACGAGAATCAGCAGAAGCAAATGCACAGAGCTAGTCCCATCGTGGGTGATGAGTCCGAGATCCTCATCCAGGTGGACGGAAGGGCGTCCTGGCTAAGACCTGGGCTGAAGTGTGGCACTTTGGCCTCTGCTCATCGATGAGACCTCAGGCAAATGACTGGACCAAGGGAATCTCAGTACAATGATTCTCTCACAGACCTCGTGCAATGAACAGTAAGTTAAATGAGTGCCATGTTATGTCAAGTGATTAGCTTGTGACGGGCACATGGGAAGCCCACAGGTAAAGGGGAGTTGCTATTATCAGCATTATTAGTGTCTGATGGAAACTGCTGGGTAGCTGAAACAAATTTTATTTTCATCCCTTTCTCTGTTTTCCTCTCATATTATAAAATTTACGAAAACTAAATACTCTATTGCCCAGCCTACTTTGCAGCTGGGAGTGGCCATGTGACAGAGTTCTGGCCAATAAGACATGAGCAATGCCTGCTGGGGGATTCTGGGAATGCTTTTACTTCCATGATGAAAGGAAGAGAACCAGTCAGTGTGGCCCAACATCATCCGGCTTTGATTTCCTGCGTTAAATTCAGGCACGACGCCTGAGGCAGGACAGCTAAAGAAAGGGTCAAGAGAATCACAAAGATGCCAGTCAGCCCAGTGTTGGGGAGCTACTAGTCCACAGCAATGGCCACAGCCAGCCATTTATCCAGAGTAGCTTGGGACGTGAGGACAATAAACCCTTATGTTTAGGTCACAGTATTTGCATTTCTTGTGTACCTGCTGCTGAACGTGGGCCTGATGGAAGAGGTCATGGGAAGACAGCAGAAGAGAGTCACTGAGTGGTTTTGAGCAGCAACATTGTGGCTAAAGAAAATTATTCCATGTTTGCCACCCAGACTCTGTTTTCCTGCTTCAGTACTTCTTACAGGGGTCTTCCGAATGGAAACTTTCCTCTCTGCTGGGCCCCTCCAGGCCCTGTCTCTACGTGCATGAACCAACCCTCCAAGGCTCACCCCACCCACGAGCCACCCCCATCCCTCCACGCAGAGTGAAGGTTTCTACGTTTTAAATCATGTTTTCAACTGAATATGTAGTTTTACTGCCTCTAGTAGAAACCAAGTTCCCTGATGTACATTATTTCTGAATGACAATGTGCATGAAAGGGGCGTGACAAAATGTTACAAAAAATATTAGGCATTATTATTATTTTGTACTGCTATCATTTATTTATTTATTTATTCAACAGACATGTACTAAGACTCTACGTGAACCATCAGGATTCCTAACATCTTCTCTGATGATAAACAGTTTGGGTTCTATGGGACGATTTACTCAGTCTCTTCATCTTTCACATAGAGAAAACATAGTTACAGAGGAATGATGGGGAATAAGTGAGTTAATATGTGTAAAGTCTATAGAATAGTATCTTGCTTGCAGCAAACCCTCAAGGAATGTAATTATTGCTACTATTATTATTTACCAGGCCATCTATTAGTCTCGAGGTGTATTTCTGGCATGTTCCCTACCAGATAGTAGGTCTTCAACAAATATTGAATGAGTATCTTGTGTATGTGTACCTCTTAAATGTTTAAAAATCTCCAAACGAAACTAATTTAAATTCACATATACTTAAGTATATTAATACTCATGAATAATTCACATTAACAAATATGTGTTTTTAAATTGATTTTCTTTGGAGATTACATTGAGAATTTCACAACAGCTCTTAAAGTAATTGGAGAAGCACGGGCAGATACCACAAAGCCAGAAAGAGGAATTACTTAGGTCAATTAGGAAATTCATTCCCTTTTAAATTCAACAACTGTCTGTACTCTCCCTGCCCTGGTTCAGCACCTGGGGAGCCTTCCTCCACCTGGGCACTCCAAGTGAGAGTCAGTCTTCCTCTCCGACCCACAGGGACCCACCCCGCTCAGTCTGAGCCCAACATGCAGCATCAGCTCTGTTTCCAACCCTTCGCCAAGAGTCTGGGCTCTGCAATCAGACTACCTGGGTTCAGAGTCTTGTTTGGCTGTTCTCTGAGTGTATACCTGCTTTGAGCCTTAGTCTGCCATGAATAAAATGAAATAGTAGGGTTTTCCTCATACTGAGTTATTGCGAAGCTGAATTGGGTGAACCCAAGCACAGCGCTAACCCAAGTACACTCCGTGCCTGCTTGGTGGGTATGGATCGCCTTGTCCCAGCCGCCCGGCAAGGCAGCTACACTGCGTTGCTAGGCACGGGCTCCCTCCACACACCACGACTTTGCACCTGCTCTTCACATGACATCGTCTTTTCTTGTTCTTTCTTGGGTAAACTTCTATTGATTCATTAAGACTCATCACAAAATGGACCCTGGTGTGGCATGACATGATCATGCATTCCTAGAGTTTCTAATCTTTGAGGCAAAACAACCATGCAAACAATAACATGACCACCACCCCAAAAGAATGTTCTGAGTGAACCCCGTCAAGGCCCCATTTCCCAAGCACCCACAGATCCTAGCAGTCAATGATATTTGCCCTGTCTATCTCTTCACCGTTCGGTCTAAGTGAGCACAAGTTCACGACCTGTGAAGAGAATCCTGTTAAGTTGAGGTGGAATATCAGATCTTTGCTGAGTCAGGCCAGAGGCTACTATTCCTTGAGTTTCTACGATGTGTTGGCCCTACGTGACTGCTTCATACATCCTCACATTTCATCTTCACTACAACCCTGTGAAGTGGGCAGTGTTCTTCATTTTACACAGGAGGAACCTGAGGCACACAGAGGTTATCTGACTTGCTTTTATACAGCTGTAAATATTGGTGATGCGATTCGAATTTTGGTGTCTCTGCTGACAGACAGCCTCGCGTTTCCCTCGGTTTTGTTGGAGAGGAGCTTGAGCAGTGCAGGATTACAAGAGAGGAGAGAGAATAGAGAAGAGTTAGGGCAGGCAGGAAAGCCATATTTTCTACCTTTGCCAATCTTATTAAGCACTGATCCTGACTAAAACCCTGCCAGGTGTACATTAATAACAGAGAAAAATACATCTGTGTAGGCTCTTTTTATTTGCAGGATGGGAATTACTGGGCCATGATCACACAAAAGTGTTTCACTGGGAAACCAAGAACTTTGATCATCTTATTCTTCTGAATTCATATTGAATTACTCATGGGATGCCGGAAAGCCTGCTTTTGAAGCAGTCATTTCTAAATTGGAATTTGGATGCTAACACACGAGTTGTCAGACATCAGGCAAGGGATCCGACCTTTCCGAGCCTGAGCCACCACATCTATGGGTTTCTTGGTGATACCACTTCAGAGGAAACTGCTGAGAGACTAATAATTGAGACTTGAGTGGGGTAGATATATAATTTATGTTCAAACAGGGACACTGTGTGGGCAAAGGGACAACGGGTATAAACTGCTACCATCTTTAGTTAGCTGGATTGTATGGTCACACCAGGTATGATCTATAGAGGTGTCTAGCACAGTGGCTCACATCTAGTAAACACCTATAAATACTCTGCACTCCTAGTAGAAGCACAATTCCAAAAGCAAGCCCCCTTGTGCAATTGAAAGTGTTATGAACACATTCAATCTGCAGGCAGAGGAAGCTCAGCTGGGGTCCTATTAGTCATCAGCTATTCACGTGTTCAAGTCTGACAGACCAGTGAACAGGTAGGGACTCATCAGAACAATATAACACCTCCTCAGTGTGGTTAGGAGAAGACACCTTGAGAGGATTTGTTCAAAGGAAAGAAGAAGGAAAGTATGTGCTATAATCTATTTAAAAACAAACAGACGGGTTTCAGATCAGAAGCTGGGAGGGGTGTGAGTAAAGTAACACAAGAAAACAAGTTAGAACAGTCCATTTATTCACCAATATCTGCTATGGAGTGAAGGAGGAGCGGCCAAAATATTCCAGCAAGATGAGGCATCCTCAGCAACTGCAGAACAGTGCTCTGGTGGAAATAGCAGGGGATCAAGGGAGGAATCACAGGATTTTTGTCTTCCTGACAAACAGTATATTCTTGGTAAATGTTAGTTTCTTTCCCTTTCCTTCCTTTGTGGTAAGGATTTGTAAAATAATCCGAGAAACTGATTTATAGTTTGCACCCCTCCCCTGTCAGCTGCTGGACCAAGTGGAAGCTGGTGATCACTGATGCCTGCCTCCTCATCAATCTCTCTTCCTTCCTTGCCCCGCTCCCTCCCCTTCTCTCTTCCTTCTCTGCCTCCCTCCCTCTCTCCCTTCCCCAACTGTTCATTGAGACAGGAAACTGAGGGGATGGGGGTGGATAGACAGGCCGATAATTAACTCCCATTGCAGTAAGTGCCCAGAGGTAAGAGTCTGCTTCTCATCTCAGGCCCTTGATTTTTGATACGCCATGGCTGTCTGGAAAGTACCCAGCCATGTAATATGAAAAAGTAGAGGCATTTATGGCTGGATTTTTTTCCCCCAACAGCCCTTGTCATCTTGACATGTCCAAGTGGTTATCCCCAAAGCACGTCAAATCCAACATGTTCAACACACAACTCATGATCTTCTTCCTGCGTCTAGCTCTTCACTCTGCCTTCCCTGTTTTAGTGGATGGTATCACCGACTCTCAAGACCTTCTCTCTCTACTCTACCACAGGAACGTGTGATTCATTGGCGCAGAATCCTGGGAGAATGCTACAGGTGCAAATTCTGACCATTAACTTTTGCGTTGGACTAGAGATGAACATCTGTGCGTGTGTGTGAGTGTGTGTATGAGTGCAGGCATTCGGGGTGGTGGGGTGCAGGTACCAAAGGGATCCCTGGCTTGAGATAACAAACATAGCTCTGCAGTTCATTATGGACTGAGGACATCATGTGTATCATCTCCCTTTCTCCTCCACAGTCATCCTCCCCCTTGACTTGTCGTCTTCATCATCCATATCAAAAAACCAAAATGTGGCAGCAAAGCCCAAGTCTTAGCTCAACCTACTTTATCGGAATAAGGGACTTACTTGCTAAATGCCTTCTGGGACAAGAAAACAGCAGCTGTGGCAGCAATCTCCACCGAGACACCCTCCACCCCATCCCTCTTTATCTATCATCTGTTTACCCATTTGAGTAATGGGAGGAAAAACCAGCTTCACAATCAATCTCATTTTCCCCCGAGTATTTGGAGTTTAAAACCATTTGCATTTCGACAACGGTCCAGCAGTTTCTTACCCCATCCATCAATTTGAATGGTAAATTGGCTGCCCACTTTCCGTCTGATCTTTAAGTGAATAACTGCATGTTATCAACACAAATTTGCAGTTTGGCCTACAGTTTGTTTTGGGGGGCTTTGCTTCCTTAGTGAAGTGTTTCTAATTTTAAATGTATGTTATGTCCACCAAGGATGTGTGTATGGAGAGAAAGAGGGAGATGTGGCTGGGTGTGAGGCAGAAGTAAAAGTGAAGGAGGAAGACACGCACACCACTAATTAAAGTAGGAAAATAAAATTTTTCACTTGGGGCTACAGGTAATGACTGTTCTTGAATGAAAACAAACAAAATGAGAAAAACCCCTAATACTGCAACCGGATAATAACTTGGCAGAATATGACAGACAGTTTCCCAGATGATCTCCTTAATCACACCTTTATTTCTATTAAGCAGGGCTTAAGGTCCCTGCAGCTTTCAGACATGTGTTAACGGGGAAGATCCCATGGAAGAATCCAAGGGCCCTAGCAACTGGAGCTTCGCGGAGGGATCCACAAATAGGAACATTCAGAAGAGGGGCAGAAAAACCAGCGGAGCACGTACGGCTCCAATCTGCTTCAGCTTCAACAAATGTCTCTTCCCACTCCAGTCGTAGAACATCAGCAACTTCAGAGGAAGATGCAAATCAGCAAACCCTGCAAAAAGTGCCTTTTTTTTTGTTTGTTTGTTTCAATGAAATCTTAGGATACCAAGAGATGGTTGTTTCCGAGGACTAATTCCCATAAGACATAATTAGTGTATATACATTTTATTGTGAGTGTTCTTTTTCTTTCAATCCAAATGTCTAACCACTATGAGTGGTGAATCTGGCAGTAAACCCTCAGGAAGAGATAAAGATGTTTAGAGTCCCCGTCTTTGTGGTTTAAAATCAAGCCCAACACAAGGTCAAAGATATCCTAGTAGTTATTGGAAACTCCTTCCAGGACTTTGGACTAGAAGGAGACAGGGAACTTGAGGAGCGAAGGGTCTACACTAGTTACCTGGGTCAACTGTCTCATCTGCACTCTGAGCTAGGTATTATTATCCCACATTGGAGATGAGGCAGCTGAGCCAAGATCTATTAACTTCCTCCAGGAACCACAAGTAGAAAATTGTAGAGTCAGAATTTGAGCCCTGATCCTCCCTCCTTCACCAGCTAAGTAAGCAGAGCCAAGAGCTGGGGAGCTCTTTAGAGGTTTCCTCTCCCGATACCATTTTGAAGGAGCCCCACTATCTCCCTGTTCTGCCTCCTCCTCTTCTTCTCCTCCCCCCTTCTTTCTTTTTATTTTTAAAATTTCCTTCCAATTGCCAAGTCTGTGCGTATTTCCACTGGCTCCTCCAGAATCACTCTTTCCACCCTGATCTGTGCTACAGAAGCCTGCCCCTCACCCCCGACCGGGCTTTGGGCTGGGTTTGGTCAATAGAAACCTGGTGGCGGATTGGCGGTGGGGGCGGGGGACAAGATGAAGTCCCCAGGCTCCCTCCCTGCCAGGTTGCTGTGGGGGCTGCCCAGGTGGCCATCTTCTTCTCAACTCCCTCCGAACTGCAGTCACTCAATAGCTCCCAAGTGTTTTGCTCTCAGGAGCCCTTTAGATTTTCAAACATTGTTGAGGACCCCCAAAGAGCTTTCGTTTGTCTCTCCATGTTTACCCCAACAGAAATGGAACTGCCAAATACTCAAGCACAAGCTTACACCGAGGTACATTCCTTTAGCCATCAGAGCAATGACTCCATCCCAAGCTGTGTAATCGCTAGAAAATTCCATCGTGCACTCAGGAGAGAATAAGAGGAAAGAAGGGGGAGAAAAGAGTCTGGGTATTTTTGTAAAAATAGTGTGGACCCTTTGGACCTCTAAAAGAGCCGTAGGGAGCCCGACAGGTTTTTAGCTTTGAGAACGGCCGCCAACTGCTCCTTCAGACTCGGAGGCTGTCCGGCTCCTTGCTGGAGGCCCGCACTCGCCCAGGCTGTCATAGCAACTCCCTGAAGTCCGCTCTACGCGAGGCGCCTTCTGTTTCCTGCAGGGCCCTGGCCTCTTCGCTGAGTAGTGGGTGGCTGGAATCTCACCTTGGATGCAGGGCTGGGGCCAGAAGTGGATCAGGAATGTCAGCAGCACAGAACACATTTCTTCTGCCTGTCCTGACCTTTTGCCTGTGAACTTGGATTCAACTTTTTAAGTTGTATTCACCATTTCTTCGCGGATAGAAGGGATTGCCCAGAATTGGAAAGGTAACTGTTTTTCTGTCCTGGACCCAGGCCAGGAACGTAAGGGACTTTGTCTGTCACAGGTGCAGACAAACTGGACCACCTTCAGAGGAGGACACGTGAGAATCCGGAAAACAAGTCCAGGAGAAGCCACATGGGGAACTTGGCCGTGGCCAGCTACCTTTCACCCACTGGCCTTTCGTGTCCTAGGGAGCAATTCTTCAGTCCTTCTTCTGGGGTCCCACTGGATTTGGATCAGATTATCGATTGCCTCTTATCAATTTATATTGCCATTATTTGCATACTTCGCCTCTCCCCTTCTAGACTGCTCTCTCCTCAGGTTGTTTTAGTCACCAAGGTGAATGATAAATGGTTGTTGAAAAAAGTAGAGATGGAACTCTTTTTCATAACTACCGTATGGAGACAGTTCACGCTTATCTGAAAAAAGCATTTGCTTTTTTAAAAACAGCTTTATGAAGTTATAATTGACCTACCAAAAAACTGTGCATATCGAATGTGTACAATGTGGTGAGCTTGGACATACACAAAAACCCTTGATACCACCTTGATAGCACAATCAAGGACATATTTAAAAGCCCCTGAAGTTACCTTATGCTTATGTCTGTTTTTCATTTATTTTGCTGTGGCAAGAATACTTAACAAAAGATTTACCCTCTTAAACTTAAGAAACCTTGAAGTGAAAATACTGTATTAACTATACAACAGAGCTCTGGCATCTACTCATCTAGCATGGCTGAAACTTTATACTCGTTGAACAACAACTCCCCATTTCCACCACCCCTAACTACTATTGCATTCTCCACCTCGACGAGCTTGACTATTTAGGTACCTTATACTTGTATAAACAGAATCATGCAGTGTTATTTTTATAAATCACTCAGGAAGTCAATGTACATGCAGAAGCATACAGAGAAGCCCCAGAAGTACAGGTTTTGTGATAGCTTAAGATAAACTGGATTTGAAATAAAAAAGCCTGGATTTCAATCCTAGCCCTACGGCTGTCCAGGGGAGCTTCCTTTCACAAATCACTTCCTTGATTTAGGCCTCAGGTCCTCGGAAGGAATGGTCAGGCTAGAAGAATGGATGCCGACTTCTGTCTGGGGTTCTCATCTCACAGTATCATTGCAAGCTATCAACACACCAGGCTAACAAACACTGTTGGCTGGCTAAAAAAATTAGCATTTCTGGCTCGTATCTGAAGATGTGGTTATATTTGATAAAGATGCAAAACTCTTAAATCATTCTTGAAATTGTTGAATCTTACTTTGCCTCGTTTTTCAATCAAGAAATAATAAAATTATCTGGTGTGGTGGGCCCACAACATACTCTGACTAGGAAAAAGCTCTTGTTCTTGGGAAAATTGGAAATCACTGAGCCTTGAGCCTCAGTCTTGACTCTGAAGCATCTAGCTCTAATTTAGAGAGCAGGATGGGGCAGTTTCTCTCACCTGAAACCAGGAGGGATGTGCTAACCCTGGTTGTGAATACTGATGTAGGAAATACTCAACAAAAGCCAATGAGCATGATTTCCAGTTCTCTAATTGAATTTTTGCCACAGACAGCATCCATGATAGGGTACAAGCCCCATGTTATGAGAAGAATAGAACGTGTTTAAAGGGTATAGAGGTGATAAATACTTTTTGAAGTGGACAAAACATTGTTTGTGCTCCCTTTCATTCATCCTAATTTATTACCATCACTCAAAACTATTTTAGAAACTTCCTTCCTATAATAGATGAGGAAAGTTTGGTGGAAAATTTAAACTACTTAACAGCATGTTTGGGAGGCCCTTAATAGATTGAAAGAAATTCTTTAATTTTTAGTGATATTTGCCGAAGTCCAATTGAAGGAACTCAGTGGCAATGGAATGAGAATTGCCAACTCTTAGCACCAGTGAGCTGATAAGCAGTACTTTAAAATATTTCAGTGACAGTTTTTTCATCTATTTTTCTACTTACTAAAATAATATGTATCATTGTAGAATTTGGAAAATAGAGAAAAACTCTAAAGAACAATATATTAACTACCATTAATCTACAAGTGGTATTTTACATTCGTGATATGTCTCTATCTCTATTTTTAAAATTTTACAATTATTTTATATTATTCATGTTGCTTGATAACTTGCTTTTACTACAACTTTTTATTATATAATATTAGGACTTTAAATATATGTAAGTTATAAAGCATGATAATAAAATGAACAGCCATGCAGTCGTCATCCAATTTGTAGTTTCAAACACAAGCAGTATTGTTAAACCTATCTATGAGCTTCTTCCAAATTTCCTCACATGGTAACAGTGCTAAATTGGTTGTTTATAATCCCCCGACTTTAAAAAAATGTTTTTAAACAATATTTTTACTTCAATCATGCTTATTTTGAATCTTGTAATAGTGGTATGTTTACTCTATGTTTGTTTCAAGATTATGCTTATTCAATTATATATTTATAATGCAAGTTATTATGCATAGTTGCATTTCAAAACTTTTATTGCTGTATAAATTCAATTGTGTGAATATATTTATTTTTCTGTAGGTGGACATTTGGGTTTTAAGGGTTTTTTTTTTTTTTTTTTTTTTTTTTTTTTTTTTTTTTTTTTTTTTTTTTTTTTTTTTTTTTTTTTTTTTTTTTTTTTTTTTTTTTTTTTTTTTTTTTTTTTTTTTTTTTTTTTTTTTTTTTTTTTTTTTTTTTTTTTTGCTATTTCAAAAACAATGCCATCATGTAAAGTTTTATATTTGTTTCCTGGTACACATGTGTAGGAATTTTTCTAGGGTACATACAAGGAGTAGACAGGATAATACATACGTATATACATATAATTCTAAATTGTTTTCCAAAGTAGTTATGCTCCATTACCAGCCTATAGAAGTCTTCATTCTTTTTCATCTTCAGGTGTTTTCAACATTTTCCATTTGGTATTACCAGTATATTTCTCATTATGGTTTCAATTTGCATGTCTTTAAATATTTTTAAATGTTTATCAGACATTTGTGTTTCCTTCCCTGTGACACAGCTGTTCAAGTGTTTTGTTCATTTGTCTATTGCTTTGAGTGACCTTTTCTTATTGACAAATAGCTAACATTACTGATTACTGAAAGGGAATGGCTGACATCTTAATTGGCCAATCAGAAGTTATTTCTAACCCCCTTTCCCTTGCCACCTCATAATATTGAAACTTCAAAGCCAAACAAACAATCACTTTCACAGACTCCCCTGCAATTAGGAGTGGCCATGTGACTCATTTGGGGGCATGTTATATAAACCTAAGTCCTCCGCATATGTGAGGAATTGTTTGCCTTCCTGATAAAAAGACAACAGACACATCTGTCACAACCCTGCGCCATAGTTGCTCAGTCCTGACTTAAATGCAGACGTAATGCTGGGATCTACAACAACTGTAAGGTGATCATGAGGGAAAGCCCAAGATTTATGAAAATTCTGGCCTGGACATGTCTTACACCCATCTATCTTCAAACTTCTGGTTGTGTGATTAAAAAAAATTCTGATTTTCTTAAATATTGTAAATCTCATTTTATGTGAATGAGAGATGGATGTCATCCTGATTGATAAGGCACCTTTTATCTACTTAGTTCCTAAGCTCACATCCAGCAGTGTCCCAAAATGTAGTAAAGATGTCCCACCAAGAAATCGTATTACTTCCAAATACAAATTTCTTAACAAGGCTAGTATGATCTGGCCACTCCCTTCGTTTTCATCCTCATGTTGTATCCCTCTGCCTTTCATGTACTCAGCTTCACCCACTGGACCCTTTATCTTTCCAAGAAAATACTAAATTCTTTCCTACTTTATAGCCTTTAAACATTCTATTCCATTTGCCTGGATTCCTTGTCCACCATTCTTTCCTTTTCATTTTAAATGAGCCCTGCCCGTGATTCTCTCTCTGTAAACCATATCACAATATGTCTTCTCGGCTAGGCTTTGAGTGCCACTAGAGTAGACTGTACGCCAGGCTGGTTAATGTACACGCAGCACAGCCCAGCACAGCCAACAAGACAGTAAACACTCAAACATACTTTGTTCAATGCACAAGTTGAATATCCTGTGTGCCAACCAAGTATCAAAGAAAGCCTGTCTTTTGTTTCTCTTTCACTTCCCAAGTCTCAGGGTTTGCACCTTTGAAATGGGCTAATAATCCATATCTCTGAGAGTAGTTTGAGAATTAAGTGTGATCATCGTGCGTGTGCTTAGATAGGTGCTTGGAATGTGGTTCAGGTCATTTGCCTCTGATAAAGGGAGTCTTAGAAGGGGAAGAGGGGAAAAGGCCAACTCATTCTTATTTCTCAATAGCAAATTTTTCTTTCAGTTTTTGTTCTTCACACTTTAAAAGTAATATGTGAAATAATTATTGGGGATAATTATAATTCAATCCAACATGTGTTGAATGCTTGCTCATATACATCATGTGTTAGGTACTTCATATACGATACCTTATTTATTTGTATGATATAGCTTTTGTTATGACCAACTTTTTGTAGATGAGGAAACTGAGGCTGAGAGCAGGGACAAGCCCCTTGGGGCACTTCGCCACTGCCTGTGCACAGTGCAACTGGTTGGTGGGAGGCTCCCTAACCACAGAGCCTGCTATTTATAGGACATGTTCTCTGCATTTGCTTCATTCTTTTTCATTCCTGAGAAAAAGGCAAAGCAAAAATAAAATGTGGTGATATCAGATTTCTTTTTTCCAGAAAAGCAACTTCCACAGTTTTCATTCCAGTCTTCTCCCCTCCTAGATTCACAGACTCTGAAATGAAAATAGACGCTCAGGCTGGGGCTCCAAATGCAAGATCCCTGATAGAAAACAATGGCCAAGGCTGTCTTTGGGCCACATACTTTGGAGGTCCAGAAAGCAGATTAATATACATTAGAGATTTTACTACATGTAGGAAATGTTTAATAAATGCTGATTGAAATGCATTCTGTGAGTCTCATGATATAGTAAGATTTTATTATAATGTTCAGTATAGTTTACTCTGAATGCCACTCAATTTAATGCAGCAGTTAAGGCTCTTCAAATTTTGCCCCAACTTGGCCTTCCAATTTTAACCTTCTACTGTTTCCTGGATACGCCCTAATGTTTAGTACCTCTGTGCCTTTGCTGACGCCTTTCTGCTTCCTAGAATTCCTGCAACTCCCACCCCCCTACCCCTTTTTAAAAGAAAAGGCCAACTCATTCTATAGCTTTCCATTAGGCTAATTTTTTTTCTCAATTACGCCTGTTCATGTAAGACATATCCACACTTAGGCTCTTCCAAATCTTCTAGATCTAATTATGGCAACAATTTTTACTTAGTGGCATAGTATGGCTGGTGGATAAAACGTAGACTTTAGAGTTGGAATTATCTGGGCATAAATTGCAACTCTGCCACGTGAAAGTCAGGTACCCCAGTGTGATTTACCTAAATATGAGCTTCCATTTCCTCTTTGGAAACAAGGGTGCTGTAACAGGCCTGTTAGGGCTGTTGTGGGAAAAATTTTAAGTGCCCAGCACAGAGTCTGGTTCAGGGTCAGCGGTTGCCTGGCTGTGGTTATGCAGGTTCTCAGCTCAAATATCATCTCTAGAGAATGGCCCCCATCTAATATCCTTTCCCTCCACCCCACTCTCTTCTTTAACCTTTGGCCTAGGTTGTTCAAATTCCAATTCCAACTCTACCACTTGTTGTTAGTTTGGTTAAGTTACTTAAATCTCTTCCCCCACTTTCCTCATAAGTAAAAGGGAGCTAATAATCATAATGGACTCCCAGGCATACTATTGGGATCATTTCTACCTCAGATTCGTGCCAGACACCGAACTCATTCTAGCTGTCACTGTGCTGATCACTCCTGTACCCCTGGGTCCACATTAGTGCCTGGTGCGAGCAGGTACTCATTTCACATCTGTTGTAGGAATGAGTGCGTCTGCTCTGGTTTTCTCCTTCCTTTACATGCTACCCCCGGATCTTAGGCTAAAATGTGGGCTCCTCTGGGGCAGAAGAGGGTCCCACAGCTATTAGGTGTTCAGTTCCTGGCACAGGGTTGGCACCAGGTGACGCCAGATCAGTTCATGGAATGGAAGGGGAGCTCCTCCGTTGTGTCTTCCCGCTGCAATCTGCTGGAAGTGAGTTCGTTGGCGTCAGCTGGCAGAACAGTCAGCATGCCACCGACCTCCAAGCAACCTCTCGCCACCACTTACTCAGTCTCACTTAACAGGGTGACCCAGCAACAGGAAGCTACTTCCTCTTTGACACGACAAAGACACAGACCATTGACTGGGTACAAGATTTACTTACTCTGTTGGCAGATCCATTTAGACTATGCCCTGCTTGGCTGGCAGCAAGAGGACTCTTTTCTTTATTGTGGGTCTAATCCCTTGAATTGATATTGTTCCCATACCTCTGTTTACAGACAGAGACTGCTAAGCTAATGTGGCATCTCCAAAGTAAGAGGACAAACATGGTCCATGGTTAGGGGACCTGGGATAGAGAAGGAAGGGCCCACCTGATGGCATCTCAACAGGTCAGGGACTTGGCTTTCCAGTAAAACCAGTCACTTCCTCGGTGAGTACTTTTAACCTTTTTGAAAGCTTCTGAAAAGAGGTGGTGTAGGAGGACTGGAGGGGCAGCCAATTAAAATTCAGTCCAACTAACAAAGAGAAGAAGTAGGCCATGGCTGACTGACAGAGAGGCCTTGACTGAGAGAGGCCTGGCACTAGGAGTCACACTGCGTGAATGTCCTTTTCTTCTAAAACACGAGGGCCTCCCAAAGCATGGAGTTATGTTGTCCATGTCTGGATTTGTAAAATGTGTGTTTCCCTCATGTAGAGCCCAGAGTACTGGCCCCACGGCTCACTCTCTGTTCTCTCCCTTCATCTCTACAGGACACAGACTATTTTTGTCCATTCTTAATAACATCCCTGCACTTTCTTCTTTCTGCCAGATGTAATACCTGCACATAGCCTGCAGGTAGATTCTGAGCCTTCTACTGGAGAGATCGCATTGCATAATGCATTCATTTTCTGTGCCTTGTAGGAGTCTTTCCTCACATTCTCTTCTGGCTGATCACTTTTCAGATTAGCTGAAAGGGAAGAGAGGTGGGGGACAGGGAGAGAGAGAGAGAGAGAGAGAGAGAGAGAGAGAGAGAGAGAGAGAGAGACTGAGGAAGCCAAGGGAGTATGAGATTTGAAATTTCTGACTTTTAAACAGATGTGAGGCATGGCCTCGGGAGAGAATGGCGTGCCCTACTTTCAGTTGCGTGTCTTTGAAAATGGGTGTGAAAGCTGAAGCACGAGAACGTCAATCAAAAAACTTATAGAATAAGGACGTTCTCTTAAAAGCTAAATGTCTTAAATGTTCACTAATTTTTCTTACTTTTTAGACATAACAATGATACCCAGTTCTTTCATTTCATACATAATTTTTCATTTGGCTCTTTTCTTACACAACTGAACACGAGTTGGCATGTTTCAGTCTAAAATGTGTCCAACTGAGGCCAGAGTTTACTTTTTGGACAGGTTGTCAATTTGTTTTTCTGACGCAGTTTTATTAAGGTAATAAGACCTATTTCTACTTCATGTAGCTGTCACTTAGCTATTTTGTCATCATTACTGTTATTGTCATCACAGAGAAGGAAGGGGACACTGCTGATGTCCGGGCAGCAGGGTCTCCATGTTCACGCATTCATTTCATCAAGTGAATGACAGCAATGCATAAAGTAGAAAAGTCCTGGTTGCTAAAAAGCCAAATGTTTTATAGTCACAGTCAAGAGTCATCTGCGGTGGCAAAAACATGGGTTTTGTAAACAAAAGAGGACTGAGTCCAGTTTGCTGGTTCTGAAACTCTTTCCATAGTTTCTGGTGTCCAAAAGACCTTGATATCTTTGAAGGTCAGTGCTATAAATAGCTCCCTCCTAATGAGCTACAGTCTGATAATGGGAGGAATAGGGAGATGGGATAAGAATAAGTCCTATTGTTAGCTAGTAGGGAAATGTATTTGCCCTGGAGGGGCCTGACTGGTTTTAACACTTGGCAACTCTTTCATCTGTCAGCTAACCCAAAGCCACCCAAGCTGGGCTTTTGTCCTTTTCAGTAAGGCAGAATGAAGGTCATGGGCTTTAGAGTCTGACAGAGCTGGCCCAGATCTGGGCTCCCCATCTTCTACATGAACTTGGGTATATTAATTACATCCTCTGAAATTTCATTTCACTTATAAAATGGGGATAGTGTTGCTTACTTAACAGTAACTCTTAGAAGTGTTGTGAAGTTTAAATGGATATACAGAATTATTAACACAATTTAACACACAATGAATACTTAAACCAGTGATCACCAACTGGGGGTGATTTTGCCCCACTGGGGACATTTGGCAATATCTGAGACACTATCACAACTGTAGGATTGGGGGCAGTATATGTTACTGGCATCTAGTGGGTAGATGTCAGGGATGCTGCTAAACATCCTACGATCCACAGAACATTCCTCTATAAGAAGAAACTATCTGTCTCAAAATGTCAATAATGCCAAGGCTGAGAAACTCTGGCTAGATAAATAATAGTCATATGCATCAGGCATTTTCCTGTACATGTCCGATCTCTTCCAACTGTTTAGATTTCAAAATGTGGATGCTGAACTTTAAGGCTGATAATTATAGCATCTACTCATTTACAAAGGGCCTTCATATATGTTATCTGATTTGATTTGCAAAAACACTGTTCATAAGTATTACTAATGCAATCTTAATTTTACAGGTGGACAAACTGAGGCTCAGAGACCCTGGATCAGTCAGTTGGTGAACAGCACGCCCAAGTCTAGGCTGCTTTCAGTTCTTGTGCATCCATGTGCACATGGCATGTTTAGGTGACACAGAAGCTCAGCTTCACACACTTTGGGTCATCTGTTCTCTGTGAAATGGAACAAATGACACTGACGTATGGAGAGCAATTATTGTAAGAATGACATGAAATGATGCACACAATAAACGGTCAAAAATCAGAACTCAATCAATGTCCCTGCTTTCCCTCAATGACTGGGTAACAAACAGTCTTCAACGCCCCCATTTTTAAGCCAAAAGACCCCTTAAGGACAAGCCAGGCCTCCTGTGCTGTGTCAGGTCCCCCAGCATAAGCCTGTGCACGAGCCCAGGCTTTACCAGTTCCCAGGATCCACAGCAGCTTTGTTCACTGAGTGACATGGCCTGTCAGCCACCACCCTGTGCTGGGCACAGAGACTTTGCAGGAGCTGTCAGTCCTTCTTGTGCCTAGTACCCCAGGGCTGACGCCTTGACAGCTGTGTCACTGCTCTCTCATTACTTATCATGAGGGTCACCTTTCTGACAGACAACTTGGAAAATTCTTTATTAAAAAAAGTTTTTAGAAGAAAAGACAGATCATAGGTCTGACGTGCTCTACTTATGACATGAAACAGTGTTCTTGTTTCTTTGGCTTAGGCACAAAGAAACTGGCTGACTGGCCCACGTGGTATATCACATACTGTATTGGTTATTCGGCCACACTTTCCATCACCTTTATGTATTCATTCATCTATTCACATTCCTGCATTCATTCATTCATTCATCACTCAACTGTACATTTGAATGTCTATTGTGACCCTAGTACTGTGCTGGGCATTTGTTAGATTAAAAACTACATTTATATTTAGTCCTTGATCCTGAGGACCTCCCAATCTAGTAGGCAATGCAAGGGTATAAAGAAGATAAATGCTTAAAGGGGTAAGTGGCATAGAAAGGGTATGTGCTGTACCTGGTTACTAAAGCTTTGGCAGGTGGAAACCAGAATTGGCAATGGATTTGCAGAGGGGTGCCTGGTTCACTCTGGACGGTCATGGGGGGCTGGGTGGTGGCAGCAGAGGCTGAAGATTGGATTTTGCTGGAATATGCTGTCATCTATGTGCAAGGCATGGAAGAGGAGCAAGTACACACAGCTGCAATGAGCTGACGTAACTTCATCCTGGAGGAAGGACTGGACGCCAAGTTTTTGGCCCTGAGTGATTTTTAATGGTTCTGATACACATTTGATGAATACTATCTCAAAGGCACCACTGAGGATCTGAATGTATTGGCAAGAAGCTGTAGAAAAGGGACGTACTAACCTTGCCTGGGGTGGGGATGAGGCTGGGGCAACGCCCTGGAACATTCGATCTGTGAACAGAGCATTAAGTATTCAGAGATGCTCACCATGTGGGAAAGGAGGTGAGGAGATTCGGGCACAGCAAAGGTGAAGGGGATGCATCCGAGAAGGATGATGACGTGGTTAGGGACAAGCACAGGGGAGACTGGGGACAGGGAGGCCTGTTGGAATGCCGGGCCATGGTGACTGGACTTGCTCCAGCAGGACTTGCTGGGCTCATGGCCGATGCATGCAGAGTGCAGTCTGGTAGGGTCTGCCCTGTCCACAGTCTCTCTGGAGGGAAGGGGTTGTGGGAGGAGGGACCGGAAGCTCAGAGACAGGAGACAAAGAGACAAGTCAGGCGGCTGCTGCACCGGCTGGAGAGAAACCCTCCTTCAGATCTCACTCAGCTGAGCAGCCTAGGGCCCCCCGCCACAGGCTGGTTACTCATTCTTTCCCTCAGATGCCCCAGCATGTACGAGTATGTGGAGAAGAAGAAGAAAAGAAAAAACAAAACAGAACAAAAAAAAGGCCAAGGATAAATGTGTTTCTTAAAATAAATAAATAAATAAAATAAAGGATAAAACTAACACTTGTTAAATACTCCAGGGCCCAGTGGAATTTGAAGTGCACATACTTTGTTTTGGAACAAATGCAAAGACATCAAAACCATGAAGTGTGGAGTAAGGGTAAGGGTCCAGTAAAAGGGACCCTAAAACAGCAGTCTGTTCACTTGCCGCAATGCTAAGGTCTCTCTAGGTCTCACTGGTATGTGTGAAACAAGGGGTTAGTGATCGGACTCATCCTCTCGGAAAACTCCCAGCTCCCATTTACAAAGTACCTGCTGTGCTTCACCATGCACAGTGCTTAGGGTACCACATACCTGGTCTCGGTTCGTCTTAATAGCAACTGCAAAGCAGGCTTTGTCAGGCCTGAGGCTCAGAGAGCTTACAGATTTGCCCCAAGGCACAGAGTGGTCAGCGTGGAATTGGCTTTGAACTCTAGTCTGTGCATCCTACCAAGTACAGCAGATCATCTTTGTAGGATGACAAATGTTTCCTTTCTGGACTCTGGTTCGGTATCTTAAAAATATTGATATGGGCAGAAAAACCAAAACTTTTGGGTGAGGAAGGAATTGGTGGGAAAGATTGGTAGAGAATAAAATGTCTACCTCCACCTTTTGTTTCTAGCTTGTGTAGGTTTGTTATCCTCTTTGAATATGAGATTTTTCTTTAGTAAAATGAAATAAATGAACTAAATCATATGTAAGATACATTCTGCTTTAATATTCCTGGGATTCTATGCCATAAACTGAGCCTATTATTATATAGTGGAAAGCAACATTGTGAAATATAATAGCTTTTAGTTTTTAAAACCAAACTAAAAATAAAATGTGAAATCACTGTATTCCATTTCAGAAGAGAATGGAAATATTATAAACCTTGTTGGGTTTCTGGATTTAGTAAATAAAAATTTAGGGTGCTCAGTTAAATTAGATGATCTGATAAGCAACACGTATTTCCTTCGGATAAGTATGTCCCATTCGGGACCTCATTATGCTAAAAGTTTTTCATTGTTTATCTGAACTTCAAATTTAACTGGTGTCCTTGATTGTGTCTGGCAACATAAAACCATGACAAAATACAAACAATGCCTAGCTGACTGAAGTCAAAGGAAAGGGAGAGGAAAGTATGGAAGAGCTGGTTTCCTCATCTCACAGAGTGGCAAAACAGTTATACTACCTAGAGTGAGAGTTACAGAAAGCAGGTTTAAAATTAGCATTTGTGGTTGCAAAGGTAACCAGCAGCAAAACAGAGCAGGAAGGCAGAGTACCAACAATCAAACCTGCAGGGCAGTGGGAGGGCAGGAGGGACGTCACACAAGGGTGCTAAGTTCTTCTTGGAAAGAAAGGGGCCCCAGCTGGGTCTTTAGTGGATGAATCATGAAGTAAAAGCATGAAAACATTATTTAGCATTGTGGTGGTAATTACCAACGAACTAAAAATGAAACAATTAAAACTGGATTGCTCTTGGCAGTGAGGCTTGGAAAGTGGGTGAAAAAAAAAGTAACTTTTCATTTTATTCTATCTTTATTAGATTTTTAAAATTTTATGTCGTGCAAAATCAAATTAAAAATAAAATAATTATATGAATCAATATTACTGCCAACCATCCTTCAGCAAATTATAAGATTTCTGTTCATGTATAATCTTATGTTCTCAATCTAAGGCTTATTTTATTTGCTTTTACTATCTTCCTTTGGGTGTAAAACTATTAACAATCAGATTTACAAACCCAAAGGATGCACAAATGTCTACTATTGCTATGCTATGATGTATGGGAAAAATATTTCCATGTTTTCTAGTGTAAAAGAAAAGATAAAAACCACCCTTCAGGTAAATAAACATGGTTCATTTAATTTGCCACAAATATTTAAAGAGAGGCACTGCCTTAGCAAGCCTTTCATTGTGATTTGCCGTGCATTGCCCTCAATACATACATGCAAACGAATTATGTTTTCACAAGCAGAGGTCTTAGTACCTGCCAGAGCAAAGTTTGGTTGATTTGCTTAGGGTTTGGTTAATTTAACTTAGACATATATGGATTTTTACTCAATGCTTCCATTGATTTGGAAGGGAGGCATAAGAGTACAGTTGGGGCTATTAGTGAATGTCAAGTATTAATATTAAGAAGTCACTTGATGTTGAGGTCTAATCATGTGTACGTGTGGGTATATGGGTGTGTGTGTGTGTGTGTGTGTGTGTGTGTGTGTGTGTGATATAGCATGACTAAGAGACAGATGGTCTGAATCATAAAAAAAGTCACGAAATACAAAGTGAAGCCTCATTAGGAGAATGCTTGGGAATTACTAGGAAGACATACTGCTAAAGCATTAGAGTAATGGCACTTTCTACCCAAAACACTCCTAAAGCACCCTGCAGCCCACAAACCCTAAGTCACCTGACATCAAGCAGATCTTCACAGTCCTTGAACTCTGCTGCCATCACCAGCTGGTGGCAGTTCTTTAGTACGAATTGTATTGATACGGGCCAAATGGAGCAGCCATCCCCCCACCTCACTAAGGACCCCCGTTCTTGTTCTTTAGCTCTCAGTTTCACACTTTTCCTAGTCCCCAGCCTTAATTACTCTCTCAATCAGTTTTCCTGTAACTCTAGTTTAAACAACAGATTGCTCCAAGCTTGAATCATGGAATGTCTTCATGCTGCCTTCTGCTTTAGACAATTACCCCAAAACTTAAACAACAGGCTTTTACCCCACATCTCCCAGACGTCCTGTGCCCCAGTTTGAGCTAATCATTCAGAGAAGAACTTGTAACTTGTGTTTGCTAATTGTATTTCCAAAATGTCTGTCTCCAGCCCTGGTTAGCCATCCCAAAATTTGTGATATGTGATAATAAAATTTTACTTATCTGGGTGTGCTAGATTTTAGCTAATCATCCAACTATGAATCTGTGTTTGTTAATCGTATCATCCCCAGGCCATTCCTGGCTGGGCGGTGGCACCTGGGTGGCCGGTAGAGACCAAAATCAGCAGGATGCAGACTCCAAAGGGCTAAAGAAATCTTCTGTCACATAGCCACCCTGAGGTGATGGCTTTGAGGCCTACCTTCCCGGCTAAAGCTTTTGAACTTACTAACTGGGTCTGGTTCTCCTTATCTAGGGGCCTTTGCTATGCTGATGTCACCCGGCAAGGCTTCCAGCCCATCTCGACCAAAGGAGTCCACATGACCGTATCTCGAGACCCCTTCTCCCTTTTAGATCAGATAGGGTGAGAGCTCCGTGGATCCCCAATAGGTAGGGACAACGACCATCCTCAGCAGGAAGCAGATACAGAAGATGAGACCTCCAGCCCCTCAGCTTCCCATAAAGATTTGTGGGGATCGCGTCTCTCAAGGAAATGTGAGGAAGGCAGATAGAATGGGGGGATCTCAGGACTCCTCCCCTGAGACTCACCCTGCTGATACCACCCTTTCACTAGTAATCCCTGCCCCAAGATAAGACAATCACAGGAGGTAATTGAATTTAGAAAGGAGACATGAACAATAAAAGAAAGGTGATGTCACAGGCCTGTCAATCAAACGTGTCGATTAAGAAACTCCATACCCAGCAGTGTCTCCCCTGAAGACATGGAAGAAAATAAAAGTACCAAAGCCTCCTTGATCAGGGCTCTTGGATCTACGGGGCTCCTGAGCCACTCTTTGCTCGAGCCCGCTCCTACCTCTTTGGAGTGTACTTTCTCCTCAATAAACCATCTCTTTGTTTCACTTCCATACTTTTGTGTGTGTCTCCTTCAATTCTTTGTTCCAAATACCAAGAACCCGGCCATCGTGTCGATGAGGACACCCCATTTTCCGGTAACAATGTAATGTGGTAAAGTCCACCATACTTATAAGGGCAGTGAAGCTCCTCAACACGCTTCCTGGCTCTCCTAGGATGAATGGCAAATCCTGCATGGAGGCTTTGGAGGGAGACCCACAGCTACCACTCTTCAGCCTGGCTCTTCTTCTCATTGTCCCTGACATAGAATCAAACCCTTTCACAGCCTGGCCCAAATGCCACCTCTTCCAGAAAGACCTTCCATCTCCCCCAGAATCATGAACTAGTATCTCCTTCTCAACTCCTTCTAGAGTTATTTTGGTAAGTAAATGAGGTGATGCTGGAGAGTTATGATTACCTTAAGGAACTGCTAATTTCCAATACCATGTAGAAGGAAAAAGCCAAGTTCTGTCTGGTTTCAGTGCAAAAGACTTAGAAATGATGAAAGTGACAGCAGAAGAGCAATAACTAGCATCTTAATTTCCACCATTTATTGAATACCTATTACGAGCATATTAGGAATTTTACAATTTTCATATTATTTAATTTTCAGTTTGCAAAATGAAGAAAATAAGGGGTTAATATCCAAAATGCATAAAGAACACACAAATATCAATAGCATAATAAATAGTAATAGTAATAATAATAATAATAATAATAATTTCATTTAAAAATGGGCAGAGGAACTGAATAGACATTTTCCCAAAGAAGACATATAAATGGTCAACAGGTAAATGAAAAGGTGCTCATCATCACTAATCCTCAAGGAAATGCAAGTCAAAACCACAGTGAGATATTACCTTATAACTGTTAGAATGATGAGCATCAAAAAGACAAGAAATGAGTGTTGACAAAGCTGTGGAGAAAAGGAAACCCTTGTGCTCTGTTGGTGGGAATGTGGATTAGTGCAGTCATTAGGTATGAAAACAGTATGGCGGCTCCTTAAGAAATTAAAAACAAAACTACCTTATGATCTAATAATTTGCCTTTGGGGTATTTGTTTAAAATAAATGAAAACACTAACTCAAAGAGATACGTGCACCCCCATGTTCATTGCAGAATTATTTACAATAGCCAAGACCTGGAAATACCTAAGTATCCATTGAGGGATGAATGAATAAAGTAAATGACATGATGTATGTGTGTGTGTGTGTGTGTGTGTGTGTGTGCGCGCGCGTGCATGTACCGGGCATGCCAAACAAATGTGCACACATTTTAAGAGACATTATCTGTGTATTACTCTTCGAAGGTGAGTTGAAATATGCTAGCAAGATGTAGTATGATGTTTCCTCAAAGGAGGGAGTTCATCAAATGAATGCTGGTGTCCCCATGTGACAGGCAGGGCAGTCAAAGAAAATGGCAGAAGCACGATTGTCATTCGCAGAGTGCAAGACCATTTGGGAGTGGTATTTGAAATTCGAGAGTGTTGTTTGAGTTTCCCCCTCGTTCTCCTTGACTTGTACCTATGGGGGAGGATGTGGTGTGCCATAGAGAACTGGCTACACTGGCGGTGCTTGGGGGAGAAACTGAAATGACATGTGCAGTGAAAGAAGTGGACACTTGGGTCAATGTTGCTCAAGCAGCAGTTCACCGCAATCAGAGGGTCTGCACACTGATGGCGACCACTTGGAGCACCTCCTGTAGTTGCAGAAGTCAAACGTGACTTGTATTCATCTTTTGTTATCTGTATACATACATATATATTTTTTAATTGTTAAATTTATTTGGATGACATTGGCCAGCAAAAGTTACATGGGTTCCAGGTATACAACTCTACAATACTTCATCTATATGTTGTGTTATATCAGTATGTAATACAACATATAGTAATATCCATAAATACTGAGTATTACAATTTTAAAACAGATTTTTCCTTTCTTAAAATGTGTATACATGTTTTGGGCACCTTCTGTGTGTGTGAATTGGACTATTATTCAGCCACAAAAAAGAAGGAATTCCTGACATTTGCAACAACATGGATGGTCCTTGAGAATATTATGCTAAGTGAAGTTAAGCCAGACAGAGAGAGACAAATGTCATATGATCTCACTTACAAGTAAAGTTAAAAAAACAAAACACTGAGTTTATAGTCACAGAGAACAGATTGGGGGTTGCCACAAGCAGGGGCAGGGTAGTGGGTGGGCGAAGGTGGTCAAAAGCTACAAACTTCTGGTTATAAAATCAGTAAGCCCTAAGGATATAAGGTACAGTATAGTGACTATAGTTACTAGTACTGTATTGTATATTTGAAATTTGCTAAGAAGGTAGATGTTAAAAGTTCACAACAAAATTTGTAGTTCTGTGTGCTAATGGATGTTAACTAAACTTACCGTGGTGAGCATTTGGCAACATACAAGGTCTGACAATTAAGTTTGTGAACTTATTCTAGAAAAAGTGTACACACCTCACTGCTGAATATCACTACGGTCACCTTTGAAGGACTCCCCTTGGGAAGCTGTGCACTGACACCAGCGCCTGGTCCACCCTTCAAGTAATTTTGGAGTTCTTTTTCTGGAATGCCATCATGACTGTCGTAGGACCCCAAATCTGACAATTAAGTTTGCGAACTTGCCACTGTGCTCTTACATTGGTAGCACTGTACAAACAACTCGGTAAGGTGTCGTAACCAAGTTATAATTGTCCAACCTTGTATATATATATATATATATTGAGTTATTATAGTGTACACCTGAAACTAAGATAATGTTGTATGTCAATTATATCCCAATTAATACAATTTAAAGAAACAAAACAAGGCCAGAGAGGTTAAGCAACTCTCTTAGAGTCACAGAGCAAATAACCTGGAACTTCCTAATTCACACCCAGGTCAGTTTCATTGTGAAGCCTGAGGAAGTGCCTCTCTGGAATTTAGTTAGGAGGCCAGAGGAGAAACTGATACAAAATTGCAGACACAGCCTGCAGATGAACACTGACACATTTTGCACGTAGTCTGCATCACCTGTTTTAAATCACATGCCCAGAGTCCCCTTCAAGGAGGTCAACCCTCCACGGTAAAGCATGTGCCAGCCATAGATGATGGCACATTGCTGCATCATGACTGTGGGGGCACAGAACAGAGCAAAGGGTGGGCTGTCAGGTGACACAGCCCTGCGCAACCCCTGAGCAGCCACGAGCCTTGAGATACAGCACCGCCTGCTGCCTTGACCACACGGAGACGAGCCGCAGATGAAGCTCATCAGATACACCTTTGGACGTCTGCTGGGGGGACCCCAGGGAGATTGCGGCCACCTGAGAGGGCTTCTGATTGCAACGAGGGGTTTAAAGGCATAAAACAACTTCTGAAGTACTTGACAGGCATTAGTTGTTCTACAGAGAGGCGATTCCATGGACTGGTTAATAGCATGGCCTTCACCTTGAAACTGACCTGCCTTTGAATGATGGCTTGGTGGCTTCTTTGCTCTGTGAATCTGTGAATTCGTTACATAAACTCTTTGTGCCTTGTTTTCCTTATGTTGAAATGAGAAGTAATGCCCCATCCTGAGGTGAGAATGAAACAAGATGAAAATGATAAAACTTCTAATATACTCATAGTAAGTACTCAGTAAATGGTGGCAGTCGTGGTGGAAGTAATAGTCGTTGGCTTTTTTGTTGTTATTGTTATTTTTATAATTCCTGTCTTTTGTACTAGAACCAGATAGGACTTGGCTTTTTTTCTGAATCCAGTTCAGATTTTGCCAGGTCTCAAGGCTGGCCTGCCCGTAGTGGACAAGCTGCTTCCTTGCTAGACCAGAGTCTGGCTCGAGACTAAGTTCTGTGCGTCATGAGTGTGGCTGCCTTTGCTTCTTCCCTTTTTCTCAGTTCCCCTCCTCTTCTTCCTCCTTTTATTTGTTTGTTATTTGTTTATTTATTTATTGTCTTTTCTTTCCCTGCTTTTGGTTCTTCTGGAATCCCTGGTCCCTGTTGGTGGCCTTTTAAAAATTGCCTTTACCTCTGTCTTACTCCAGCCTCTTTTCGTCCTTTCTCCCTTAACAGACTGTTCTGCATCACATACTATAAAGATAGAAGGTGGATTATTTCCTGGGGACCTGACAACATCGTAGGCGATAAATACATATATAACAATCATACAAGATAGACTACGTTCAGTGTCATTCTTAAGGCGTTTATTCATTCAGGAAATAGTTTGTAAAATTCCCTTCTAACTACCGAGCACCGTGCTCGGCACAGCTCACATTCTACATCACGCTGAGAAGGACGTCACTACTCTGGCTGGTCACTGCAGCCAGGAGGGCAGCACTGGGCAGAAGAGGTCACAGTAGGCTGTCGTAAGAAAGCCCATTCCTTTACATTCGGCCCTGCCTTTGCCAATAAAACAGAAATTGCTGCTGACCCTTCGGCTCTCTCAGGAAAGCCTCTCCTCCGGGTTCCCGGGTCAGGTGTTACCTAGGGGTGCGGGTACCACCGCCCCACAGACGCGCGAGTACTCACGCGGGCCTCCTCCCCCTCCTCCTCTCTATTTCTCCTGCATCCCCTGACTCTCTCTTTTCTTTTCCATCTTCCTGTCCTCGTCTATGGAGCTCAGTTCATTCTGGCAGCTTCTGTTGCCATGTGTAGTACTCAGCTCACCATTCTTGCCAACCTCCACGTGGTCAGCAGTGACGTGTTCATCAGAAAATCTTTGCAGCAAGCTGAACGTCTGTGCTCAGACGTGTGGTTCTGTGAATTACTGTCCGTCCATTTCATGGCGTATTCTAGGCCTGCACTCTACTGGGACCTGTGCTGAATCGTCCTCTCCGCCGACAGCTCCCCCTCAGATAGCGTACCGTCCCCTCACGTGTACCCTGCCTCAGTTTCCTTCACTGCATTTATAGCTCCTAAAGGGGTTTCCCTGTGGCGCGTCTCCTCCAAGGCACTGTACGCTCCATGAGGCCAGGGGCTTTCCCTCCCTCCCGGCCATCTGGCAGGTGTTTAACAAAAATTGCTTGGAATGGAAAAGTATAGGCATTGTTGTATAAATGAATATTTAATAGCATGACATTTGCCTTTCTATTAAGTGAAACAATGAATACAAAACTGTGCTGTACCATGACCTCAACTGTATCAAATGCACGGCAGGATTTCATGGTCACTATGCTCAACTCTGGGTGGTAATGTCTTCCTTAGATTGGTCTGTATTGATCTTAACTTCCCCAATATCATCCAATGAGCAGGTATTTAAAACAAAAATTCGTTTCCTTTAAAGAATAGTTAATGTCGCTGGCTCAGCACACAGATTCTGTGGTGGGGACAAACCAAGTGGGTGTGAAAGAGACAAGTTATCAGTGCAGCAGCTGGGAAAATTACCCAGATCCAACTGATTCGGTGCTCTACCCAACAGTTGATAATTCCTTTGATGGCCAGTGACACGTTTAAAGTGAACGTTTTGATGATGTGAGTGAAAATGAAGAAGCAGAATCCACAGGCTCCAAGTTGTTTTAGGAGTGTTAGGGCTGGAAGACGAAAGAAAGCGAGGGTTGGGCACAGCCCGTGTTTTGCTGGTGCCAAACCCCAAATGATCAAAAACTGCTTCAAGATGTTGAGGTGACCTCAGCCCGTCCATTGGGTCTTGGTGCGCTGCAGCCCAGGACAGGCCGAGGGGCCACACAGCTGCTGCGCGAGCGGACTGAGGAAGGCTCTGTGCGGGAGGGATCTAGTGGCCCTCGCGGGCCTCTCCTTGCTGCCCCTGGTCATGTGTCCCGCCCACAGACTCAGCTCTGTTCTTCTCTGAGGACATCTTCATTCACACAGTCTTGCTGTCTGAGTTTTTAATCCATTCACTCTACCAGTGTTTATGGAGCGCCTGCTACGTGCCGTGACCTGGACTGGGCCCTGGAAATGTTGGCATTAATAAAGCCCATGAGCAGTCCTGGCCCTGTGAAGCTTGTATGATAATAGCAGGCTTGTGGTTTAGCCTTGGGTGCTGGCCAAGCCCCAGTCTTCTCTTAGTACTTTTTGAAAAATTTCTGGGTTAGTCTCATCTTCACAATTGAATGACTGCCTCAGTTTCCCCGTTAGCACTAGTTCTCGGACAGGGCTAGAAACAGCCTTGGAAAACAACCTTGGGTATGACCCTGACTTGCTCCTAAGAGATTATGTCCTTAGAAAGCTAGAGATGTGGTGCCCCCTGAACTCTTAGAGACATCTAGAGTTGGACTCTGAGCCAGGACAACCACCCTGTTAGCTACTCACATTTATTGGTCACTACTCACCATGTGCCAGAAATGTGCCAAGCTTTTTTTTTTAGTTGTCTCATTTAATATTCATGATATATGTGAGGTTTCTGCTTTCAGTATAGCTAAGTAGACTCCTACCGGATCCACCCTTCCACTGATAACAACTGTAAATTGTGTATTAAATATAAAACAAAACAAAACAAAGCAATGATCTGCAAGCACTAGAAAGTAACAAAACAGCAGTCAGATTCTGAAAGGAAATAAAAAATTTGGGAGAAGGCAATAGCATAAAAAATTTTTTTTTCCATTTTTATAACTTTTAATCTGAGGACAGGCCAAATGATACTATGTACAGTGGGCAAATCTATGATACAAACCCCACCATCTTTCCAGCCTAGAGAGCAAAATAACAGAGTTCAGGGTAACCATAGCCACTGAAGAGTGAGAAGGGAATCTTGGAAAAGGGACAGAGTCAAATTGTGTTTATCCATTCTGCCCAAGTCCCTAGCTTACTCCTGTGTGTGGGGGCAAACAGAAAGTAGCTCAGACTTAAGGCTTAAAGAACACGTCTACTACCTGTGTGAGTGTTTGCAGTGTGAGTCTAACGAAGTGTGATGGTGAGTTTTATGCGTCAACTTGGCTAACTTACAGTATGCAGTTACTCAATCAAATATTAGTGTAGGTGTTGCTGTGAACGTATTTTGTAGAAATAATTAACATCTACAATAGGTTGACTTTAAGTACTCTCGGTAATGTGGGTGGCCTCATCCAGTCAAATGTAGGCTGAGAGAACAAAAGCTGAGGTTTCCTGGAGAAGAATGAGTTCTGCTTCAAAACTGCAAGTGCAATCCTGACTGAGTTTCCAGCCTCCAGCCTGTCCTACAGGTTTCAGACTTGACAGCCCCAAAATTGTGAGACCCAATTCCTTAATTTTTTTATCATAATAATATGTCTTAGTTCAGTTTCTCTGGAAAATCCTGACTGAGACACCAAGTTAACTGACTGCTGACACAAAAACATCAACACTCTTCAGAACTGTAACTTCATCTAGAGGCTCCACGATGTAATAGTCATGATGACCACCAAAAAGTCTAGAATTACTTGAGGTGCCAAAATCCATGAAATTGCAACCCAGTTGTAAGAGAAAAGACAACCGAGACTGACCCTAAGATCCCAAGTGCTGAAATTAGCAGACAAGGATTTGAAAGCAGCTATTGTAACTATGCTCAATAAAGTAAAGGAAAATACACTTGTGGTGAATAAAAAGACAAAAAATCTCAACAAAGAAACTACTAGAAAGAACCAAATGAAAATTATCAAACTGAAAAATACAATATGTGAAGTAAAAATAAATTAAATGGGCTTAATAGTGAAATAGCAATGACAGAGGGAAGAGTCTAGATCATTGGTTCCTCAGCAGAGGTACGTGCTGTGGGTATGTGCTGGGCTATTCAGGGGCATTCGAGAAATAATCAGTAATGGTGAAAAAACAGGTAAAGAACTACAAAATGTTAGTTATGGAGTAACAAATGTTAAGTGTGACTCACCATTAATGGAGACACTTCAAAATTAGATCATATTAGCCAATGATGATAGGTGAGGATGTAGCTATGAACCCTCCCCCAAATAGCTCATCTACCAATCATTATGCACAACTTCAGAACAATCTATTTGTGATGCTTCTACAACTTCTTCAAATATATAAATAACATCCGTAGCCAAACTGATCAGTTTAGTTATTGACTAAGTAAAAGTAAATGCATTGTCTTTAGTCATGATTCTTTTCAAGTAATTTTTTACTTAATGTTTCACATAGTTTCAGTTATTAGTGTCCATGATTTTTAAGTGTGTCAGTTATGGATCAGTGGTTGAAAACAGGAACAGTTAAAAAAAATCAAACCGATGTGGATTATAACCCATCGCTAAGTACTTCTCAACACATGTCTGCAATTATGGGTACATCCATACCAGGAGATAGTAAAAAAAGATATTGCCTTAGATGCTACACAGAAGAAAAGGAAATACTCTGAAGAGTATATTAAATATGGGTTATCATTTGTAAGGGATGATGACTGTCCTAAGCCCTTCTGTGTTGTGTGTGGGGAAATATTATCCAATGGTTGCAGGAAACCCTCTCTACTCATGTGATATTTAGAAACTAAACATCTTAAGTATAAAAATAAAGAAATATATTATTTTTGGTGCTTAGAAAAATGTCCAACTGTTACTTCATTCATGATGTCAGGAAAGAAAGACAATGAGAGTGCAGTTGAGGCTTCATACCATATTGCTTATCACATAGCTAAATGTGGAAAAAAACACACCATAGCTGAAGATTTAATTTCTCCTGGTATTAAGGATACCATTCTTGGTATGTTTGGGGAAGCACATGTCTGCAAAATCAATAGTTTCTCTATTTCAAACAATACAATGTCTCGACAAAATCAGTAAACGTCAGACAGTGTTGAAGGTGTAATAATAGATAGAATTAGAAAAAGTAAATCCTTTTCCATCCAGGTCAGTGAAAGTGTAGATGTCACTGACTTATCTTTTTTGTTTGTCGTTGTGAGGTATTTGGTAGGAAATGAAATTGAGGACAACTTGTGGCTTTGTTATCCATCGACACAGTATGCTACAGGTGAAGATATTTTTAATGCTATCAGTGGTTATTTCATTGAAAAGGACATTAGTTGGTCGAATTATTTTGGTGTATGCACTGACAGAGCCACTGTCAGGTTGTTTTATAGGCCTATGTGGCCGAATTAAAGAAGTGGCTCCCCGTGTACCGTGGAGTCACTGCTGCATTCATAGACAAAGTCTCGCATCTAAGCATCTTAGTGAACTGAATGATGTTCTTGATGAGGCTGTAAAAGTTGTAAATTTTATCAAGTCACAACCACAACACTTCAGATTATTTAAAGTGCTATGTAAAGAAATAAACAGCATTCATAGCACATTACTTTTGCACATGCAGGTAAGGTGGCTATCTCATGGCAAAGTACTTACACAGATGTTTGAACTTACGACATGAAGTCCAGGCATTTTTTAAAGACCATTGTTTTCCTGTTGCTCCAAAGTCTCAGGACTGTGAGGGGCTTCAAAGTTTGCATATTTATTAGTTATTTCTCTAGAAATAAACTCAACTTGGGACTTTAAAACAGTTCAATCACTATATTCAAAGTAACTGACAAAATTGAGCCAATGATTAAAAAACTGGAGTTTTGGAAAGCATATATTCAAAGAGGTCAGCCTGAAGTTTTTGAAACTCTGCACACCTTCGTATGTGAGAATGACTTGCATCTACCCCAAAATGTGAAAAAGAATATTGTAAGTTGCTTGGAAGGTCTTCAAGTGTCCTTTTATAAATAAGTACTTCCCTCAACATGGAAAAGAAAACAACTGGATTGCAGATCCCTTCAATGAAGAATTCTTCAAAGAAGCTAAACAATTAATGAAAAAGAGCAGTTAATCAAACTTTCAACTGATTCTCCTTTAAATTCTAATTTTAAAAGAAAGCATCTTATTACCTTCTGGGTAGATGTCAGTGAGGCATACGAACAGCTCAGTGAGCACGCACTCAAATACCTCTTGCCATTTACTAATACTGAACTAGTGGAGAGAGTGTTTTCTTCTTACACCTTCATAAAAAATAAGTACCACAACAAGCTTAATGTAAGTCTGGATTTAAAACTGTGTCTTACATATTTTGAACCTGGTTTCAAGAGACTAACTGCATCAAAGCAAGCTCAAGGATCTCACTAAAAATGTTTCAATCAGCTAGTGATCTGCATATCAATTATTACAAACTTTTCATTAACACAAATACTATTATTAATAATAAATTAAAAGTTTGTTAAATACTTGATCATCATTATTAATATTTAACTATGTTCTGAATATTATAAAATTAAATCCATGGTTTGTAGTTTTAGTGTAGTAATTTTTCTTTCCTAATTTATTACTTCATTTTCACTATTTTACATTAAGATAGGCACTGAACAAAAGTGTCAGTATTTAAAACAAGGGGTACAATTTATAAAAATGGGTTTAAAAGGGGTACACAAGTGGAAAGAGGTTGGGAATCACTGGTCTAGATATTATCCTAACTGAGAGTAGGGAGGAAAAAAAATATTGAAAAAATAAAAGGAGAATAACAAAAATTTCCTTCAGAAGAGGAAAGAAAGAATGGGGCAAATTAATTAAAGTTATAATGGCAGATGTGATGGTTAATTTCATGTGTCAACTTGACTGGGCTAAAGGATGCCCAGATAACTACTAAAGCACAATCTCTAGGTGTGTCTGTGGGTGTAGTTCCAGAAGAGATTAGAGTTTTAAGTGATTGACTGAGGAAAGAAGATCACCCTCACCAATGTGGGTGGGCATTATCCAATTTGTTGAGGGCCTAGACAGAACAAAAAGGTGGAGGAAGGGCGAATTTGCTCTGTTTGTTTACACAGAAATCCATCTCCTGACCTCAAGCATCAACACTCCTAGTTCTCAGACCTTCAGATTTGGACTGAGACTTACACTGTCCGCCTCCCAATTTCCACGCCTTCAGACTCATATTGAATTATACCAGCAGCATTTATGATTCTCCAGCTTACAAATGGAATATTGTGGGGCTTCACGTCCTCCATAGTCATGTGAGCCAATTTCTATAATAAATAGAAATTAGCTTCTTTTATATAGAGAGGTGCCAAAAAATGTATACACATTTTAAGAAAGGAAAAAAACTGTATTAAAATTGTAACACTCAACATATACCGATAACATAAGATGAATACAAGTCACGTTTGACTTCTGCAATTATTATGCAAGAGGTGCTCAAAGTAGTTATCAGTATTTATGTAATAACATCTTTAAAGTGTGTATATGATTCTTTGGCACCCTGGTACATAATCTACTAGGGTTGTCCAAAAAGTATCCAGCCATGTAATATGAAAAATAGAGGCATTTATGGCTGGATTTTTTTCTGGACAGCCCTTGTATATATATATTCTATTGGTTCTGTCTCTCTAGGGGACCCTAACTAATACAATTGAAATTTCCCGAACTTTGGGAAAGGCATAAATTTACAGATTCAAGAATGCAAAGAACTTTGAGCAGGAGAGATATAAAGAAAGTCACATCTAGGGAAATCGTAGTTAACTTGCTGAAAACCAAAGATGCAGGGAAACATTTAAAGCACTCAGAGGAAAATGACACATTACATAAAGGGCTGTAACAATTCAGAATCTTGCTGACTGCTTCTAACTATGGAGTCCAGAAAGTGGTGAAGATACCTTAAAGTGAGAAAAGAAAAACAATTAACCCAGAATAAGAATACCCACTGATATATCTTTTTTAAATAATAAAGCTGAAATAAAGAAGATTTTAAATTAAACAAAACTAAGTGGATTTGTTCTCAGAAGATCTGCACTGCATGAAATAATAAAGGAGGTTTCAAGCTATAGAGAAATTATACCAGATGGAAACCTGAGTCTTTGAGAGGAAATAAAAGGTATTGGAAATTGTAAATATCTGGGTAAAAATAACAGACTAGATTTTTTCTCTTAAATATTTAAAATGTATAGGATTCTTTAAAACAAAAATAATAACACTGTCTTATGGGGTTTATAACTTACGTAGTTGTAATAATATAACAGCTACAACACAAAGGAAGATGAGGAGTGATAAATGGACTTATGAGTTGCAAGGTTTCTACATTTTTATGACAAATCAAGTTAAGTGTGTATATTGTAATCACTAGAGCAGTCACTTAAAAACACTGAGAGATATATTTTAAAACTCCAAGAGATAAAATAATTGAATTCTAAAAACTTTAAAAGATTCCAAAACAAGTAGTAAAGAAGAAAGAAAAAACAAAAACAAAAGAGGGACAAACAGGAAACAAATAGTAAACTAGTAGACCTAGAACTAATCATATCAATAATTATAATAATCTTAAAATCCTTGAGGTCATCATGCTAAGTGAAATAAGTCAGACAGAAAAAGTCAAGAACCATATGACTTCACCCATACGTGGAACAGAAAACTAAAAGCAACAAAGAAACAAAAACTCATGGATCCATCAATAGTTTAGTGGTTACCTGAGGGCAAGGAGGGAGGGGGAGTCAAATACATGGTGATGGAAAGAGAACTGACTCTGAGTGGTGAGCACATAATGTAACACATAGATGATGTATTACCGAATTGTACACTTGAAACCTATGTAATTTTACTAACCAATGTCACTCCAACAAATTTAATAGTAAAATAAAATAAAAGAATTATAATGTGAATGGAGAAGCACTCCAATTAAACATCAGAAATTGACAGAATAGATTTAAAAAGACAAGAATCAACTATATGCATATGCTATCTAAAAGCAACGCTTTTTAAATACAAAAGCACAGACCGATTGGAAATAAGTGGATTGGAAAAGATGAACCATGCAAACAGTAAACATAAAAGAGTTGAACTAATTGTGTTAATACCAAGGATTTTACTCCTTTTGCCAGTTATCAATTTATTTTTTTCAGCTCCAAATCCATCCCGGTTTGGTCTGTTTTATAATACTGGAGGCGAACCCGGTCCTTTCACCTCTGCGACCTTGTTAAGTTTTGTCGGTAGAGGGCGCTGCAGGGTCACTGCAGGAAAAGGGGCTTCTCTTCCTGGTTGGTGTGCCTTTGCGCTTCTCTCTCCTGGGCCTGTGGTGGCTTGCAGTGTGCCTGCGGGACCTCCCGTGGAACTCGCTCCTCATGGAGGGTCAATGGCGCTCGTGTAAGTAGCTTCTTAGTAAGTTTACACCAGCAACCCAGCTCATTTTCCAGCGACTGTCCCCATGCCTCCTCGGCTCCCTCTCCGTGGCTTTCAGTCACCTGCCAGGGAGTTTATTAGTAGGTGCCTCGGAAGGAGGCTTTCCAGGGCGTCTCAGTGATATCTCAGGCACTCATTTCCTCGTGAATTTCATCAGTACCTTAATGTGTTCTTTCCTGCACGCCACCTCAGTGAACCTGTCCGTCATCCAGTGTGCCAAAGTCACACGCTTTCCAACAAGGCCGGAATCTCAGGCGTAGGCGCCTTTTCAGGGTGTGTTTGTTCCTTAGGCATTAGCCCTCAGCCTCAACACTAGTGCTGCTCCCTGTGTCTGCTGTCCTTGTGTTTGTTAGAGGCCTGTTCACCCCTTGTAGTCAATCCCCTGTTACTAATGAATATTTCTTCATATCAAACTTGCTCTGTTCAAATTCCATGTGATTTCTGGACTCTGAGTGGTGGGCTGCAGAAGGGAAAGCTTCATCAGGGATAAAGACTGCCTTTATAATGATAGAAAGCCACGGATGAAGAAGACATTGAAAATGGACAGATTTAAAGGGAAAAATAGGTCATTTCAGTCACGGCCAGAGACTTTCCCTTAGCAACTAGAAAAAAAGTAAAGACATAAATGTTCTGAACATTATCAACTACCTTGACCTAATTGATGTTTATAGAACACTACACTCTGCAACTAAACACCACTCATTTTATTTAAGTGTGTATGTTCATCAAGATAGATCATGTGTTGGACCACAGAAGTTGAAGTCAGTAATGATATATCTAGAAATATATCAAATATTTGATAATTAATCAAGATACTTTTAAATACTACAGGTTTCAAGTAATAAACCATGAGAAAGATTAGAAAATATTTTTATTTGCATGCTAATAAAAATATGACATATCAAAATTTTAGGATGGGAGTAAAGCAGTGTTTAGAGAGAATCTGATTTAAATTCTTGTATTAAAAAGAAGAAAGCTTAAAAAAACCCCAATGACTTCTGATTTCACTCATGGAGCCACAAAAAGAATACTAAAGTAAATAAAAAGCAAGTAGAAAAAAAAAGAGGAAAAAGTAAAAATAAGTGTAGAAATCAAGCCAATAGAAAATTGATAAGCAATAAAGAAAATTAACAAAGCCCAAAGTTGATTCTTGGAAAACCTGAGAAACTTAGAGAGAAAACACAAATTGCTAATATGAGGTGTAAATGAGGAATTATTACTACAGATCTTACAAACATTTAGAGGATATTAAAAAGCCATTATGGATAACTTTATACTACAAATTTAAGAAGTCAACAAATTTCCTGAAAAACATGACTTATCAAAAATGACTCAAGAAAAAACAGAACATCTAAATAAATGAAATTCATTATCAAATCCTCCTACAAAGAAATTTTAGGTCTAGAAAGTTTTACAGGCAGATCCTATCAGACATCAAAGGAAGAAATAATATCCTATCAGACATTAAAAAAATAAACCAATCAAAAATATTTCAGAATAGACAAAAACCTTCCAATGTTTTCTGAACCCAGCATAACCATAATACCAAAACTTGACAAAACATTGAAACACTTAAACTAAACCTCTCTTGAACATAATTCAAAAATGCTTAACAGATAATTAGCCAATTGAATCTGCAATATTCTAAAAGGATAAAACATCATGACCAAGTAGTTTTTTTCTTCATCATGCAAGGTTGTTTTAACATTTAAAAATCAATGTCTTTAGCCATAGTCACACAATAGAGGAGAAAATTCATACGATCACTTTAAAAAATGCAGAAAAAGAAATTTACCAATTTCAAAACCCATTCATGATTTTTAAAAAGTCTCCGAAAACTGAAAGTAATTGAGAATTTCTATAACCTAATGAAGAACTCCTACAGAAATTCTACAGCAAACATCATAGCTAAAGAGAAATATTGGCAAGGAGCAAGCAAAAAAAACCCCCAAAGATCAGAATAAAGTAAAAAGGTTTCTATTTGCAGATAATTTATCATTTACATAGAGAATCCAAAGGAAACTCCAGTGCTTACATTAGACCGAGTAAGTGTAGTCAGTAAGTCAGTAGGGTCACTGTTAATATGTATAAATCACTTGTCATTTTATATTCTAATATGCAAAATTTTCAATGAATGAATTTAACAAAAATATGTGGAAAACCTCTACACTAAAGACTACATAACATTTCTGAGAAAAATAAGGTAGATCTAAATATAGGGAGGAATATACCATGTTCAGTTTCTTAAGATATCAAGTCATCCTAAAATTGATCTATAGATTCAACACAATCCCCATAAAAATCCCAGGAGACTTTTTTTTTTTTTTTGGTAGAAATTCACAAGCTGATTATAAAATTTATATGAAAAGGTAAGGATTCAAAGCAATCTTGAAAAAACAAAGTTAGAGGGCTAACCTTTCCTGATTTCAAGACTTACCATAAAGCTTCAGTATTCAAGGCAATGTAGTCTGAACATAAAAATCAAGAAATAGATCAATGGAACAGAATAGAGAGATGGAAAAAGACTCCCCATTAATTGTCATTTTATTTTTTAACAAAGGCATCAAATCAATTCAATAAACACATTTCTTTGTACTAACATTTACTGTTTCCAACATAACAGTTACTATCTTAAGTATTTTTAAGTGACATTTTTGTTGCGTTTAGTACGTTCTTATTTTTGTGCAACCATCACCACCATCCATCTCCAGAACTCTTCTCATTTTGCAAAACTGAAACTCAGTATTCATTAAACAATAACTTCTCCTTTCTTCCCAATTCCTGGCAACCTCCATTGTTTTTTCATTCTCTATGAATTTGACTACTTTAAGCACCTCATATATAAGTGGACTCACAGAGTACTTTTTGTGTGTGACTGGCTTATTTTACTTAGCATGATGTCCTCAAGTTTCATCCATGCTGCAGCATGTGTCAGATTTTCCTTTCTTTAAAAGGCTGAATAATACTCCATTGTATATACATATCACATTTGCTTATCCATTTATCCATTAATGAATACTTGGGTTGCTTCCACGTTTTAGCTGTTTTGAATAATGCTGCTATAAACATGGGTGTACAAATATTCCTTTGAGATCCTGCCTTCAGTTCTTTTGAGTATATACTCAGAAGTGTAATTGCTGGATTATATGGTAATTCCATCTTTAAATGTGCAAAGAACAACCATACCATTTCCCACAGTGGGGGAATTATTTTACATTCCCATCAACAGTGCACAAGAATCCTTATTTCTCCACATCCTCATTAGCATTTGTTATTTATGTTTTGTTTGCTCAGAGACATTGAAGCTAGATCTGTCCAGAGGTTGTTTTTGTTTGTTTGTTTATTTGTTTTAGTTGTGCCAATGACTAAGATTTATTATGGTGATATGGTACAGATTATGCAGCTGGATCTTAAGGGAAAAACACAGTCAGACTCTAGAGGAGTTCACGTACAGGATCCCTCATGCTCTCCATGGCAGGACACACAGGGCACACTGCTCTCCCAGCAACAGAAATGCAGCAGCAGGTATGGGATGGATTTGCCCAGGGAAGCCCATTAGAGACTGGGCACCTAAGATTTTTAGTGGGGGTTGGTCACAGGCACCAGAAACACTTTTAACAAATGTGTTAGAATAACTAGTAAAGTCATATGGTTTCTATCTGTGAACAAATAAACAAACAAAAAACCCCACCATGGCCCTGCAACCCTACCTCTCACAAGACACAAAATTATTTCAAATGAATCTTTTCACACTGACTAGCCATGTGCATCCCCACTAGGGAAGCTGGGGATCAGAGCTGTGAAGTTATGGACAAAACTGCTCAAGTAAACAACAAAGTCACGCTTTGAAGCCAGACCTGTCCATCTCTTACACCTGTGCTGTTCACTGATCTTCAAGCTCTATCCTTGAGTTCTACCTAATCATCTTTTTCGTCATGGAACCCCAGGGCCCAGCAGCATCTGGTACCCAGTAGACACCCTGTAAATATTTGTTGAAGGATGATTGAATGCTCTCCGGAACACCCCACCGCCTCTCTGAGCCCAGCCCTCACCACGATTTGCTGCACGCGCATCCAGCCCACGGGCTGCCCTGGCTTCCTCTGTCTAAAATTAAGAGGGGGCTGTCAAATTGTATCTAAAATGTTTTGCAATTAGTGGAAAGAGAGGGCTGGCAGGAGGATGGTTGGGGCTGGAAGACAAAATAAGGAAAAACACGGAAAGAAATGTAGGAAGAGAGGAAAGCAGATAGAGAGGAAGGGACAGTAAGGGAGTGGTCTGCTCACCAAACGGTGCACAGCACCTGGCTCAATTTTAGAGTATCTAGGTGGCTGGGATGATGTCCTGGTGAATTTTCTCTTCCCTGGGGTTGGGATCCCCGATGCTTCTGGGTGGTCCTCGTTCCTAAAATATGATTTACTTTTAAAATCTAGCCTCGGGGTAGAGAAATGCACCTGACATCTCTGTGTCACATTGCCAAACCCTGAGGGAAATCCCAAAGGATTAAAAACAAAAACAAAGAAAATATGGGCTTAGGAGTCACTATAATATTCATTCATAAAACACAGATATCTGACTCTGCAAGAGTGAAGCATGGACCTACAGGGCTGGTGCAAACCCAGGGTTACTGCCCGGTCAGTGCCAGGTCCGCCTCTTTGCTGCCCCTACCACTTCATTTCTTGCCACCCAGGCCTGTCCGCCAGCGTCCTCGTCACCTTCCCAGTTGAGGTCTCCCAAATCCTTTCTTTAGTTCCCTTGCATAACTTACACCCAATTTCCTTTATCTCTGTCTATCAGGAGGAAAATGGCACAGCCACAGTCCTCAGCCACCTGGGCTGCTGGGCGTAAGGACCTTATAGGCACTTGCTCAGCTGGAAGTATTTTATGATGGGACTGGGGCTCCTTATCCGTTCGTGGAATTTGTCAGTCAGACACGGACACTCCTGAGAGCTAACCAGAGTCTGATTAAGAATTACACGGGGCCAACAGGCACACACGAATTGTTCTGGGATGTGTGGTCATCTTAGAGACTCACAGTGAGTAGATACGCCAACCCCAAACTATCGTATTACAGTTTGTCATGAAAACTACCACGCAGAGAGTGGCAGGCTTGTTTTCTTTCAAAGAGAAACTACTAAACAGGGAGACAGGGGCATACATATAAAACTGTACAGAAGAGTGAGAGGGAGAAAGAAAACAGAGAAAGGAGGAGGAAAGATGAGACAGAACCAAAGAGGACACCGTAGGTTGGAGTCTGTAGGTTCTGTCCGGAGTGCTCCTGGCTTAGGCCTTTTTTGTGTTTATACAGGAGACACTTGTCCTTTGCGATGTTAATTGCTCTATTTCCTTAATTCTGAGAGGAACCCTATTTTCGTATTTTAATGATTCTGAACCTGAATGTGTATTACAAGCGATGCCAGAAAGAACATTCTAGCTCCTAGGAAGAGGATTCATTTGTGATGGAGTTGTTATTGCCTGTACATGTGTGGAGTTGGCCGTGTGAGGATAGATGCATTCAGACCGACACCGCAGATGAGACATGTGCATTGGTAATACCATGTTTTCAATTTTACATTGAATTTAGAAATACTAATTGCTCAAAATGTCCCCAGAAATATGGTACCATGATATCACATTATAGCTAAGAGTTTCGACTTGCAGAGAATGATCTGCACATTCCAAGCAGTGCAATTAAAGGCACCGATATTCACCAAATATCTTCAAGTGATTCATGGCATTTTCAAGTCTTAATAAAGGTAGATGCTGGCGGGTTATGCTTCAAGAAAGGTTAGGTGCCTGTGGTCTGTCAGAAGCTGAGGCTGACTTTTAAAAGAAGTCTGTGGAAATAATTAGTTCGATTAAGCAAAACTGAAAAAATAGCTATAAATTTAACCATATAGCTAATGTAGATCTAAGGGGTCTCCTTCCATGTGCCTTGATATCACACTGTCGTGTGCAAAGGTGTTAAAGAGAACAGGAGATGGAAACCAAGCTCGGCTGATAATGCAGTGCCTAACTGCTGATGGCCAAAGATTCCAAAGAAACCTGACTCGTAATGAGGTTTAGACTCAAATTTTTATGGTGATACTTAAAGTAAGTGGTGTGTATATGAGTAAATAAATTAATGATGTCGATTAGGATTTTTTTCAAGTTAATTTGCACATTTATTTCTACTCTGTCTATACCAATAGCTGCCCAAACACAGTAACTGAATTAATGGTCCATTTCATAATTGACTCTGTTTTAAAATTAGGGAAATACGATGCTTGTCAACTCCACAGCTGCCTTAATCCTTTGGAGGCACCACCATCAAATGGTCAACCCAAGTGAATTACTAAAGACTCGAGAGTAACAATTAGAACCCTGTAATTTCCAGAACTGAGAGAAATCTGACAAAGAACCAGGTTTAGCTCTGAGGTGAAAGATTTATATTTCCAATATGGGCATACATTTTAAAAGTAGATACTAGTGGTCCAAGATGCCTGAACTAATTAAAATATAATGAGTATGTGATTGTAACACCACTGCAGAATAATATATACGTAATAATTTAATTTTCACAGCATTCATGTCACATCAACACAGGAATTTAAAACATTTGCCCAATGAGAATTATTAAGTGATTATTACAATATTTAAAATGAAAGATAAATGCGAGATGAGAAAAGATTTGTTTTTAATGTTAAGTTAATAAACTTTAGCCTCAAAGTGAAATCAGGAATTCAGTGACTGTGATCTTAGATTATTTCTTTTAGATTTAAGCGTCTTACATGGGAAAGTTAGAATCCACCAGACCATTCAGAAACCAGAGGCAAAAGGTAAAAACACCATCTGAAAGGGTAATCATTCTTGTGGTACTAATACTATTATCTTTCTATTGTTTTTTTAGAACATTTACAGAAATACTTTTGTTGAGCTAGTCAATAAGCCTTCTATCCAACTTGCCATAAAGGTAAAAAGTGACTTTACAGGAGGCTAACATAGTATTTACCTGTTACATAAGCAATTGTACTGAAACATTTAATGCTCTGTCCTATATCGTTAGCAATCAAACTGGTTGTAACTAATTTCCTACAGTTGTGCTGAGGGACACAATAGAAACGTTCCTTGCAACCTATTTCAGATGGCATTTTGGGATTTTAAAGATGTGCACAATATGTTTTTCCAGTGTAATTGAAATTCAGATTTTGTTTTTTATGATGTTAAAAAATAAAAAAAGTTTGAGTGTACCAATATTTTCAACAATGTGCTGACAATCCAAAAGTGATTACTTTGTACTTGGGTGGGAAATGGAATTGGCCTAGAACCAAAAGTTAAGTCTTTTGTGACAGGGTTATGGGAGTGTGGGAAGGGAGGAAAGGGTATGTAAACAGGTTGGTAGAAGACATATATTACTTTATTTTCTGAACCAAAAATCAGAGCACAAAATCTAAGACTTTAAATATATCAGTGAAAATACAGATGGAAAGTTATGACTGCCCCAGAAAAATCCAAAAATTTTTGCTCCAGGTGTGTTTAAAGAGGTAGTGAAGCATTGACGAAGGTGTTAACACAGGGAAAAGAAAGCTACAAAAGGAAACCAATTACTGTAAAGTGAATTATATTTCAAACCTCTTTCTTTTTTCTCCAAATTATTGGTAGTAGTACAGGCAAAATGTGTGGATATGAAATATCATGTGTTAACTTGGCCGACTGAGTACGTTTATTATTCCCAATCTGCATTTATGCACCAAGAAATAATTTTTGCTAAAACAACTTAGTCTCCAGAATGAATGCTTTTCTTTATAGAAACAAAGATAAGCTTCTTATCACACACATCTAGGTACTGTGCCTACTGATAAACAAAATTCCAAGTCAACCTCTCTCAAAAAACAAAACAAAACAATCAACAGCAAAAAACAATCAGAACAATATCTCGGTCAATCATTATCAAAGACAACAAAAGGTGTGATGAAGAGACCAGAATAGATACTTGCTTGGAAATATATTCCATTTTTTTCCATGGGAATGCAATTTATGTGAAGGTCAGAAATCTTTTCAGGAAGTTTTGGAATATCTAATTTTAATGTCTACTCTTTGATATTTTTCCAATATGGAGGAAACTCTGTGTCTTGTAACCAATGTTTTAACAACCTATCAAATCAAAGCAATTATGGTAGTGAAGTTTCATTGTTGCACATAGGTATACTTCCAGTGTGAATAAATGATCACTTTCTTGAAGACAGCAAAACAGGAGTGATTATTAATTTTTTAGATCTATTTGTCACTTTGTAACATAATAATTTGTTAAAAAGAATTTCTTTGAACATAGTAATTCTCTAGAGGAACTAAATTTTACGTATGCTTCACAAACATGTGGTTTACACACAACTCTACAACTCTGCAAAGGTGGAGTAAAGGAAGTTTACCTCTACTGGTGCACAGTATACCTATGTACGTCATGGAGTACCCTAGCTACATGCAGTGTAGGACTCCGATAACTGGGAGGGAGGTTTGAGAACCATGAATATAAAATAACCCAAGAACAAAGAGCACTAGTCAAATCAAGCTTTCACCATAACTTGGCTCACACCAAAGGTGACAAATGGGAAATAAGAACCATATTACTCACCAACAGAACCAGTTTTGGGTTAGAAGGACCCGCGACAAATCTAAGCTCTATCCATGGCTGATCTGTAAAGAGAAAAAGGTAGAGTGCTATCATTTTTGTGGAAGTGGAGACATTTGTGAGCAAGAAATACAGCTGATTGCGTTCTGATAGAACAACACTGCAATGCACGCTTGGGTGGGGGATGGGAAGGAAAGGCAAGCTCCTATTAGAACTGCCTTACTGCTCCTTCAGCTATGACCCCTGTGTCTATTACAGCTCTCCCTGCTGACCCGTGTACTGAGGCCAGGTCCAGCCCGCAGCTGGTTTTGATTAAAAGCCTCTAATGTGCAATTAAATGCCTTTTTGCTGGTCTTTCTAAAATGCAGATCTCATCAAGTTACTTCTCTGCTTAAATAGCTTCTCACTTGGAGGATCAAGGAAAAACTCTTTAGCAGGGTTTCACCTTCCAAACTTGCTATCTCCTTCCCTGCATTACTAACTCATTTATATCTCTAGAACCTGGGTTCCCAAGCGATGGCACGCGTACCCCTGGGAGAATGTGCTGGGCCATCCAGGGGTATGTGAACAATGATCAGTAATGGGGAAAAAGCAAGTAAAGTAAAACAACACAAAACGTTACTTATGGAACAATAAATGTTAAGTTTGAATCACTGTGAATGGAGACACTTCCAAGTCTGATCACATTAGTGAATGATGATTGGTGAGGGCGTGGTTGTGAACCCCTCCCCCAGACTGCTCTTCTACCAACCATTACGCAGTTTCAGAACAATCCATTTGTGACTTTCTAGAACTTCCCCAAACATATAAATACCAGAATGTTTGATCAGTTAGTTTACTTATTGACTGAGTAAAAAAGTAACTGCATTGTCTTTAATTATGATTCTTTGCAAGTAGTTTTTTAATTTAATGTTTAAATACTTGGTCATCAATATCAATATTTAACTGTTACAAATATTGTAAAATTAAATCTGTGGTTTGTACTTTTAGTGCAGTCATTTTTCTTTTCTAATTTATTCCCTCATTTCCACCCTGTTACATTAAGATAGGCTTAATGTGACAAGTGTCAGTAATTAAAAACAGCTGCTTTGAAAACAAGGAGTACAGTTTATAGAAATAGGTTTTAAAAAAGTACACATGTGGACAAGGGTTAGCAACCACTGCTCTGCAAAGTCACAGTCACCCTCACCATAGGCCACTGAGATTGCAGAGTCCTCCCAAGTCCCTACAGAATCTCTGGCCAGCCTGCCCCCCTGTCCCACCATGCTCAGGAAGTCATTTAGTGATCACCTTCTCAGAAAGCCTCTCCTGACGCCAGGTCTCCTTCTGTTGCACGCCCTACTGTTTCTGCAGCCCCTTCTTGCTAATTCTACCCTGGCGTGCATGAACAGCAGCTTGGGTTGTGACAATTTGCCAGAGAATCTGGTCTTTCTTGTTTTATATTGTTATTTATTGCTGTATCGTCAGTACCTAGCAGAGTTCCTGCCATGTAATAAGTGCTCAATAAGTGTCTGATCATCACTATGTTAGTCTGAGTGAACTAGCCTACGACAGAACAAGGGAATAATTCAGTCACTGCTTATCAAGCACTTATATACCAGACACTGAGCTAAATTCATTGTAAATATTCACTCTATTTTCACTCTCTGCCCTTGCATGGATTGTGTCTTCCTATAGTACAAGTGACGTCTTATTTCTCTAACCCAGTGGTTCTCAGCCTTCCTAATGCCACGACTCTTTAATACAGTCCCTCATGCTGTGGTGACCCCCATAAAATTATTTTCATTGCTACTTCATAACTGTAATGTTGCCACTGTTATGAGTCATAATATAAATATATAAATATAAATATGTGTTTTCCAATGGTCTTAGGAGACCCCTGTGAAAGGATCGTTCGACCCCCAAAGGGGTCACGACCCACAGGTTGAGAACTGCTGCAGTCTAACCTATTCTGTTTTCAAGACTATTTATTATTCAGCCTTCTGGCTTGGGTACCTGGTGCCTAATCACCCCAAACTGGAATTTGCCTAATGAGGCCTGTCTTAGTGGATTTTCTTGAACTTGACTCTTAACTCATGTGACTGTAAGAGTTTGTTAAACCAATTCTTAGTTTTGAATAAAGTTTTCAGGTTGTTTTTCTGTTTGTTTGTTTGTTTTTTGTGATAAGAACTTCAAAAGTATTTGGTTTAGTTAAGCCATTTGGTTAAGTTTTAAGTGATTGGCAAGCTATAGCCCCTAGGCTAAATGTAGATCATTTTCTGTTATGATGAATAAAGTTTTATTGAAACACAGCCATATCCATCTGTTTACATATTGTCTCTGGTTACTTCTGTGATATAATAACAGAGCTGGGTGGTTGGAACAAGACTACATGTCCTGCAAAGCCTTAAGTATTTATTATCTGAACCCTTATATTAAAAGTTCACAATTTTCTGATAAAGATCATCTCACCTAAAAATGGCATCCCCCTCTACAATATTCCTCACAGATAGTTATCAGTCTTTTCACTGAAGAGAGGTGTTTAAGTCTTGCAGAAGCTCATATAATTATTTATTGGAAGATCAAACACAGAAAGAGCTCCATTATGTTAAATTAAATCTAAAAGCTACAAAGGCATAGAACAAGACAAGGAGAATCCAAAATGTTAACTTTCTTTGGTCACTTGTATATATGAATTATAGACTTCTTTCTATTTTTTTACTTTTCTAGATTTTAAAGTTTTTCTTTAGTGAAAGAACATTGCTTTTATAAAAGGAAAAAGTTAAAATATAAACACTTTTACCCATTTGTCCTAGATCTGTCTATTCACTTGAGCTCATTATGGAGGTGATAGAATCTTTTCCATGAAATTTTCTGTAAAAAGAGACTGTAAACTCAGTACAACGGTGGACAGAAACAGGAACTCAAACAGGAACATCGGGAGAAACAGGTGGCTTCTGAGCCGTGCTAGTGGCTTTCGTGGGTCAATTAAGTTAATGAGGTTACACAGACAGTTGAGGGTTACCCTGTAACAAAAGAGTCATGCGATAGTCTGTGTTGTACTCCCTGCCTTTCATCTGCTTTTCTCAGAGTTCTTGACACCACCAGTTCTACTGGCCGGAAAGGATTTTAAAGAACATCGTCCTCACCCGTCTAGTCCCTCAGACTCTCCCCCATCCCCCTCTCTGCAGGCTCCCACTGCACACCTCCAAGAGCGGGGCGCTTACTTTCCCCACAGGTAATACAGGCACTCCTTACTTAACGACCGAGTTACATTCCTAGGACTCGGTCACTAAGCGAATTAGTCAATAATACATAGGGTGTGTATTTGTTAAGAGACTTCACAAGACACCACACTTATGAAATACGTAGTCCTGTGTGAGTGCGAATGTTTCATGGAGTGAATACTGACTGTAGCGACAAGGCAAAGACTGAGAAGGGGATTCCCCGAACTGCAGAACTGCTCCTAAGTCCCTGCGGTCGTAAACTAGGTAGGTCATTAAGTGAGGAGTGGCTGTAGATCTTACTCTGGGATTTTTACAAAATTCTTTGATCTCTTATGTTGAGATTGATCTTCGAGCACCTTCCATTCATTGGTTTTAATGTTTTCCCATGTGACTCTCCTCTCTTTCCTTCATGGCAACTCTACAAAAGTTTAAGTCACTGAGTTTCTTCCTCTTCCAACTGAACACCTGAGTTTCTCCAGCTCTTGCCCATGTGGCACTAGTGCTGGTTCTGTCACCATTCCCCCTGCCTTTTCAAGTGTGGTTTGTCGCAAAGGCAGAGTGACACGTCACCTTCCTACTTCAGCCACCGTGTTTCTACTGCAGCACGTGAGTCCAATGCTGCGTTCGTTTGGTTGTCGTATGCTCATCACAGTCCTTACGCAAGTGGTTATGCACCACTTCCAGGTTTTCACATGGTCCTCAAAATGAATCACAATTTCAGATCACTTTACCATATTTTCGTTGGAAAAAACGATGAGTTCATGTGATCATTTTGTTTCTATTGGATATTTAGGTTGTTTTTATATTTCTTCTATTATAAACAATGCCACAGTAAGATTGCTTTTTCACAAGTCTTTCTTATACTTAAAACTATGTTTTAGATTTTCTTCACAGAAGACTGTTCTTTGTCAAAGAAAAATACTTCTGGGTTGCAAAATTGTAAAATGACGGAGTATAAGCAAACTTTAGAGATTGCTGAATTCGATCTCACAGTTTAAAGAAAGTCACTGGACTGGGAACGAATAGTAACTTAACATGGGAACCTTGAAAAATGCTTTTACCGGTCACCTCCTACACCCCCAGCCCCTCACAGACCACCACTATGTCCATTTAACAAGGCACATAAAGTCCAGGTGAGTAAAGTCCATATCTATACACAAATGGACACAATAATTAATCAATAATAAAAATAAAACAAATGAAGAACCTGTACAAAACAACAAAATATCCACCGAAGTAAATTTTGAAAATATTTCCATTTCAATGATCTCAATTCTATAGGAAATAATCCGTGAACTTTTAGAACAGAAGATTCTTATATAGAAAATAGTGTCTAATTATTTAAAACCCATGGAATGGCTCACCTTTTTAATCCTGCCTATATGGGAAAGGTTCTTCCACTGCAAATATGTATTTTTTGTAATATGCACAGCTTCTTGGATTATGTACAGGATTTGCTTCAAAAGCCTTAAAAATAGATCTCCAAGCTCTAGTGCCACTTTGAAAATACCAGACACTGAAAATGCTTACCCAGCACTCTGCTTGGAGCAAGACAAGTGCTACGTGCCAATCTGAAAAAAGATATCTATCCTCCAGGGCCATCTCTGATACGTTAACTTAGAAAATAATTTTCCTCATCCGGTTTTCTTCCCTTTTTACTCTCCTTTTCACAGTAGTGAGGGAGTGTAACAAATAATACTTTCCTCTTGAGGTTTATGCTTCATTCTCATTAGTAGAGCCACCGAGTTGCAGGCACCACGTCGGGCACCAAGAACAGATGGGTGCGGTCCCTGGCCTCCTGCTCTCCCTCTGCCACGTCCCCTCGGTGGTTGCTGCAAACTATCACTGTGATTTGCAAGTCTCTGACTCTGGCTTCACTTTCGTCATTGTCAGCAGAGTGCTGGGAACATGGATGATTTAATGAGGAGAAAGCAGCAAACTTAGTGTAGAGCCTGGCCTATTTATATAATTCTCTGTCGTTAGGCCTTCCGGCCCTGCTCCACACAGTAGGCCCCCAGCAGCTGCTCTGGGTAAGAATACTGCCTTCCTGGCCACCGGGGTTGCCATCCTGCTACTCAGAGTTCTTTCCCCAGAAATTTGGAAATTGGACCAAGAGAATTGGTTCTTTGAGGTGGCCGGACTGTCTGCCATATGTCCATTTGGGAACTGGAAATGATCGTGTCTTTTTCTAGGTGGGTGAGAACACCAGTCCTCGGAGGGAGAAGGATTACATGGCCCTGTAGAGAGGGACAGAGATGAGAGAAGGAGGGACTCCGGATAGAATTCTGAGCCTCGCCTGCGCTCCTGACCTTGTTTTCCACGGCACAGTTTCTTACTCTTAAAATAAATCCCACGTTTTTGCTCAAACTACTTCAGGCTGGTTTCTGTATCTTCTAATCAGTAGCCTTCCTAATAGGCTGGGGGTGGGAAGGTGAGGGAAGAGGGGAGGGGGTGCCACTTCATCAAGTCCAAGTATAATGATCTCACAGGCAGAGTGACTGGAGTTACTGTGGGACACGTGGGGCAGCGGTTGGAAGATGAAGGGGTGGGGGATGTGTTAATGCCCAAACTTGATGTAAGTTAAAAGAAAACATGAAAATTAGAGGTAATCAAGCCTCAGGGCAGCCAGAATTTGAGAGTTGGCACAAAAAGCCTTTTTAATCAGAGAGAAAAAGAAAGATCTTTGGAGATGTAAATTGCAGAAAAAAATTAGAGGTGAATTTTAAGTATAATCATTCAAGATATAGTCTTGCATTTGAAGTAATGAGCCCGATTTTTTTTTTTAACAAGAAGATCAGAATTTAAACATAAAAATCATCCCTGATTAAAATGGTCACCTAAAAATGTAGGATTCTTATTTCCATAAAGCGGGATAAAGCAATTCCTGAATGCTAGCTGTTTAAACCACGTGGTGGATAACTAATTATATTAGGCAGACCCCAGCTGGCTTCACAGGTACCCACTGTGTCACATTAGGAAAGTCACCAAACCTCTTATAGGCCTTAAGTCCTTCCCTTTGGAAAAGTGGGTGGTGTGTATGTGACTTAGAAGATTTCAGAGGGAATAAAGGAGATACTGTAAGTAGCATAAAGCCTGCTATAAAATTTGTCACTTAATATGTGTTCTCTTTCTTTTTGACTTTTGTTGATATACACTTACGTTTTGGTCAAGCCAAAAGGCATTTTGAAGAAAAAGCAGTAAATTTGGACAAGGTGAGAAATAGTGTTTAAAATGAGATGATATTATCTAACAAATATTTATTTAGCATCTACTGTTTGTTGAATTCAGGGCCAAACTGTGTGTAATGAGGCATATTAACTTACTGTACATAAACTTTGATTTTCCTAATTTTAATTACATTCCAAATGAGCATACAACATTCAATAGAATACAACTATTTCACAAAAACTGAGGCTAATGAAGTCTTCGTCTTATGTCTCCTGTTCTGAAATGGCCAAAGAAATGAATTAACAGTCCTCACCTAGCACACAGTGTTGTGATTGTCTAGTTATTGTCTGAGGGCCTAGATGAACTATAAGCTTTGTAAGGTAAGCATACTGATGATCCTATTACCAACTCTCAGCATACCGCCTGCTACACAACAGGTATTATAGGAAGGAAGGAAAAATTAAAGGAGAAAAGGAAGAAAAGAGGGAAGAAAGGATGGAAGGAAGGAAGGAAGGAAGGAAGAAGTAAAGGAAGGAAGAAAGGGAAAAAGAAAGGGAAGAAGGAAACCATCTGTAAAATAAGGGGCATGGATCTAATAATCTTTACAGTCTTTCTATCATGAACACTCTAAAACTCTGTAGGTCTATTTCTAGAAGATGTATAGTGGCAGAGGATAACTTAGGCATCTGTTCTGATCTACCTATTGGGACAATGACACAGAGAGCCCTGCTTTTTATAGCCTATCATACAAGAGGCAGAATGCTTTCTCCAGAAACCCAAATTCACAAAAATGTCCTAGTTGTGAGTTGAAGCCAAAAGGACAAGGTATCAACTGCAGAAGTCCAGCTCTACTTACTGAAATGGATAGCTACAACCCCAGGGTGGGAATATGGTCCTAGGAGGGAAAAGCCCAGAGGTAGCATTCAGCTCTGGGCAGAGGCTCCATCCATTCACCCATGCACTTGCCCCAAGATGTGTGTGAGCACACTTAGTTCTTGGGCTGATGTAGTTTTGGGGTGGATAGGAGAGAGGTATTGGTGATAACAGTTCTAGCATACAGCTTTGCTCCTCTCTAGGATACAGTTTTATTCACTTATTTACATACATTCAGTTACTTAATTAACTAATATTCACTGATTAGAAAGGCCCACTTATATAAGAATACATAGTAGGAGTCACCACCCAGTTTAAACATTTAGGGAGATGGCAGTAATGTTAGGAGGTAACATTTCAGATGAGAGAGTCTATGAGTGTGAGTTGACCAGCTGAAGAGTAGCAGGAAAGAAATTACAAATAGAGGGAACCACATACACAGAAGTCTGGTGTTTAGAGAAAATATGGCATATTTGGGCAAGCAATAAGGAATTCAGTGTGGCTGCAGCATAGGAAGAGAGAGGAAAGGTAAGTGGTGAGGCTGGTGTCTTGAAGGGGCCAGGTCTCGTGGTGGTTCGTGAACCATGCTAATGCACGTGTATTTGTATCACAGAGCAGTGGGGACCACTGAAAGGAGCTGGAAGATGAGTTTGAGGGCCACTGAAGCAGTTCAAGTGACACAGAATGGTGATCTGATCTAGAGCAATGGCTGTGGAAATAGAGAGAAGTCGACAGATGAAGAGACTATTAGGAGGTAAGAATTTGAAGTCTCTGTTTTATAGATGGTTCAGGTCATATTTTCTGCGTGATTTGGATTCCTCCTTAGAGGTCTGGGTTGTAGACCAAGTGCTTAACAAAAGAGTCCTCATCATTACATTGGTGCTAACATATTGTCATCACTTCTGAGTGCCGGTCAGGGTCTGGCCTTTAGTTATGTTATGATATTTGCAAGATACCACATGTAGCCTGAAGGATATTTTTTTGCTTGTCAATATGCAAGGTCAGGGACTCCATCTGGTTCACTTCCATGAAGCTATGAAATTTCAGCACAGCTAATGTAACATAATAGACCAAAGAGTGACTCCAATTTTCCCATTGGTCTGAAAGCCCTAAGGTCAGCTCTTCCCAGGGCGCTCAGCTGTTCAGCTATAACATGGTGGGAGACCTCTGCACTTGGGCACCACCATTGCCACATGCATGCCACAGTTAAATGTGCAATATTAAGAGAAACAAAATTGAGTTCATAAAGTGGTTGCTGAGGCCATGGGTATTCGATTAAGCTACTTGGAGTCTATGGGTATTAGATATGCACAGTCTTTGATTTTGGTCTATGTAATCTTGCAGCCCCAGAATTAGGATTCCTGTTCTCACCCCAGCTCTGCAAGGTACCAGTATATTACAAGGGCTGTGTGGAAAAAGTCTAGCCATAAATGCCTCTATTTTTCATATTACACGGCTAGATACTTTCTGGACAACCCTTGTATACATTAATTATTTGTTGTATTTATTGTTTATTTCCCCTCCATTTCTAATAAATGCAAGTTTCATCTGAAAAAATCTTTTGTATGTTTTATTACTATATCCTCAAAGCTTAGAACAGTACCTGGCAAAGAGTAGGTACTCAGTTAATATTCGTTGAAGAGTTAAATTAGCTGAATGAGCTTGTAGGACATTATTTGAATCAGGCTTCAGGTTTATTCACAGGAAATGGGATTTATCCTATATGTCTTATATCTCTTTCGGGGCTCTTTTGAAGCTGAAATGGAAAAAAAAATGAAAGGCTCCTGTTTGGATGTTCATGTGACATCTTTGGTATTTTGGCTAGTTTACAGTGTCTTTCTATCTAGTATCTTTATGTCTATTCTGTCTAGTGGCCATCTGTCCATCCATCCATCCATCCATCCATCCAGTTAGTTTAGCACTTATTATGTGTCTTTGTGGAGCATTTAGTTGTAGCACCGTTTTATACCAAGAATTGTGCTAGATACTACGTTCACCATCATTTCAGTTTATGTCAATACTGTGGTGTGATTATCTACAAGGGCTGTCTGGAAAGTATCCAGCCATGTAATAAACAGAGGCATTTGTGGATGGAGATTTTCCGGACAGCCCTTGTATATCTTCTTTTTGTAAATGAGGAAGCTGAGGCTCAGCAAGTTCACACAGATGCGAAGTGGCAGACAGGAACTCCCATTCCAGCTCTGTCTAATTGGCTTTTGACTCCTGGCTCTTCCATTTTTCTCTCTAGAGTTTTCTCATCTCTGAAATAGATACTAAAATGCCTACTTCACAGGATACTATGCATGTGCCTGGCATTTATACAGAAAATTATGTAATGCACTCAAATAGCACCTCACCATTGCTGTTATTATAGGTATTCCCACAGGACTCCCTGAATGATGATTGCAAATCACACTCAGTGCTCTTTTTTTAAAATTACCCCCATGTCATTCATTATTTATGGCCATTTCAGTAGGAAAATCACAAGTGACTTGCCCGCTCCTGCTGATTGCTAGTGTATGATGGCATCTAGGTGTCCTGTCTGTGACCTTCTGGAGCCTCTTCCAGCTCTGTTCAGTCTCCTCTCCGGGGTAAACTCTCACTCCTGCATTCAGACACAGGCTCTCTCGGGAGAAGCTCCAGATGTTTCTTTATGGCCTCTCATCAGTCCCTTCCTACTTAATTCCCTGAAAAAGCTTCTTTTAAAGTCTTTTTAGTAAACAAATTAAACTTGATAGGAATAGTAAACTATTATCCATATATTATTTTACACAAAGTTTAGAAAACAATATTAAATACTAAAAAGACTACCAATACTTCATTTCCCCTTATTAAATGTGGCATTTCGGGGTAGTTTCTTGTAATATTGTGTACCCAGGCCTTGTCTAGTTACATAGAGAGGAGTTTTGATACAGTGGAAAGACAAACTCAGGCCCAAATCCAACCCTAGCTTCATTTTTAAAATTTGCCTGCTGTGTGACTTTGCCTTGGCCACAGTAATGCCACCTTGTCAACTGGCTTTCTCTTTTTGCTTCTGTTTCATCATGACAAGGAGGATAAGGGTGGCATTTGAGCATGTACTGACTGGTTCCTTATTCAGATCTTGGGGAAGTAGGGGGTTGAGAAGTTACGGAATAGTTGCAATGAGCCGGGCAAAGAACGAGGTGCTTTACATGTATTGTGTATTTTTAATGTGTCACAGCTCTGCCACACACATGTTCCTACTATTTAAATGTATCACTCAAAGCTGAGAGACATCATTTGTCCACATCACAAAAGACTGGGGCTGGAAATTGATCCCAAGTTTCTCTAACTCCAGAGTCACTATGCTTTGCAGCCCACCCCCATACTCACGGCCTACTTTTACTTCTCTGCCTTGTATTATTTATGTGAGTGGGTTTTGTGAGTAATGTCTTCTATCTTTTTCTGTCTTTGTTTTTTATTTTGTGTGCTAGTACCTGGTGCAAAATAAACGCTCAATAAATGCTTCTTTTAAAACACATGCAAACATACTTTTAAAAAAATGATTAACTATTAACTCCACGCACCAGACATGGGAATCAGACTTAGTCATCATATGTCTGTTGTGGCCATCTGTGCTCAGAACTGTCTTACAGATTTTGCCCTTGAAAAATGGAACTTTAATTCTTTTTGTTTATGAGAGTACAATAAAAATCCCCAAACTAATAATGCTTTGAATTTTTTCTTACTTGCCTTTTTTGAACTTCTATTACTTATATAAAAATGGCAAACTGCCGATCTTATTGCTTCCAATTACTTTTGTTAAACTCCTTCTGTGCTGCCAAGTTTCAACCTGAAACCAGTGTTCATATCCAAGTCACAAAGAGGAATGAAGAGTATGTTTGGGTTTGTCCCCACCCGCTCTCCTTTTTAGCTTCTCAATCCAAACTTTCCTTATGTTAAAACAACCCTTCTGTTAACATTTAAAGACATTGAGATGAAAGTATTTCTTTCTGATTATTACATCTGGAAAGAGTTTGACCTGGCTTCTATTTATATGGATTGCAGTGAGAGGCAGAGAAAAAAAATAAAGACAAACAAGGCTGTGCCATACTCATAAGGAGCGAGAGGTCTGCCGGTACGCATGGCTCTGAAAGGAGCAATGGTATTTGTCACAGAGCAGTGCTTCTGTCACTCAAAACTCCCTCCTCAAGGTAGAAATAATTCTCAGGAAACATAAATATGAATTTAGAGGCAAAGTGGCGACCTTAAGGAGGTAATCCAACTATTATAATAATGGATTGAGTTATTGACAGCAGAAACAAACAAACAAAATTCTTAGTTCATAATGGTTTGTTCCTCTTATAGCATTCTGGGAATATCCACTTCCTGCGGAGTGTGACAGGCAACAGGGGAAGTATGGTGGGGTCCAAAGAAGCAAAGTGGAGCACCTACTCCTGCCTCTGGATTGTATATTGAAAAAGCATTAGATGTCCTTATCATCCCTTCTCCAAGTTCTCACCAAGACTGCCAGGACGGGGCCCAAGGCTAAAGTCTCAGGGGGAATGTGTGCGTGGTTTCTTTAGGCTTATATAGGGACCAAATGTGGCTGTAGACGGTGGCCGGAAAGGCGTACAGCTTGGCCATTTCTTCCTTAGAGACTATGACTAACAACTTGGTCATACACTGGCCCTTGATTTCTTCATCTATAATAAAGATACATAGGTATTGTTTCATGATAAATGAACTAGGACAGATGGTAGATGTGAAATTGCTCTGCTAAGGCTGTATTGATCTGGAGTCAATTTGCTGGGGTTTGAATCCTAGCTCCACTGTGTGGCCTTGGACAAGTTACTTAACCTCTGCGTGCTTTGGTTTCCTCACCTATCGAATGGGTATGGGGTTGTGAGAATTAAATGAGTTAATAAACATGAAGTACTTAGAAATCTGTTTGGCATACAGTAAAGATGCAGTGATGTTAGCTTTACCATTTTCTTTTTAAGTCCAGACTACGTAAGTAGCATATTCTAATCTAGCAGTGCCAGTGATCCAGAGATATTCGAGACTTGTGTGGGGTAATAGAGAAATTGCTGTACTTACTAGAAACATGAGATCTGCATTTATTTGTTATTTCAGCAAACATTTTTACAAACATCAACTCTGCCAGGCACTGACATAGATACTGATGGTGAAAGGACATACGAGACATAGCCTCTGCCCACAAGCAATTCTAGGAGGAGAGACAGATAGACAAACTGGAATTATGACAGGGTGAGAATTCTTGGCTATGGGAACACTGTGGGGAAAAAGCATTGAACTCAGCCTATCCAGGTTCTGGAAAGATTTCAGAGAAGGCAAAATGCTTGAGCAGAGAGAGGCCTAAAGAAAGCCTAGGGAGGCAGTGCTCCAGGCAAGAGGAAAAGTAAGTGTGAGGGACTAGAGGTGAGAAAAAGCATGGGGTGTGCATGGGGGTGGGGGAGGTGGGTATGGGTAGGAGGTAGATAAAGAAAAGTACCATAAGAAAGACAGGGGAAGGAGGAAGGGAAGGAAAAGTGATTCCTTCTGGTCACCCCAGCTACCAAAACCATGGTCCTTGACCTCCAACTTCATCCCCAGTTCATTCTGGCCTCCTTAAGAATGCCAGGCAGGTGGGTGGAGAAAGCGGAGGTGACCCTTTCTCATTCTGCTTCCCTTGCCTTCCTTCAGACACTCTTCTGCATCTTCTTTTTTCATTGCCTTCCATCTACGAGTATTTTATATTGTCCATGCTGAGATTCACCCTATTTTCGTTCCTGTTTTTTTTTTTTCTCTCCTGCACTATGGCCTACCCCTCAGTTCTTTTGCAGATGACGTGATCTTGGTGAATGACTTAATTTTCTGAAAACCAGTTTCTTCCTTCCTCAAACTATTCCTGAGACCCTTCACGAGTAATAGTGGCATTGTTTATTAGTGGTGGTAGCAGTAATGACATGAGCAACTTGCATTTGTTCGTTGCATACTCTATACCAGGCACTGTGCTGAGTACTTTTACATAGATTACCATTTAAATTAGAGAGATAATTCCAAGCCCATTAATTCTTAGCATGGTGCTTAGCATTGAATTCTCAAAAAGTGTTAGTCATTATTAGAATTTTCTCTTTTAATCCTGACAACCATTTTCTGAGGTCAGTATTACTTTCATATCTTTTTCTGTTTCAACAGATGAGGAGTCTGAGGCTTTTGGAGAGTAGTAATATCTAAGAGTGAACCTGGGATCCAACTCCAAGATGTTTGTCTCCCAAGGCCATGAAAAAGAATAGGTGTAGAAGGGCTTAGTGAGGGGTAGGGATCTGCAATATGCGAGTTGTTATTACTACACACAGGAGGTTAAGTAGGAAAGAGGGCAGAGCCTAGAAAGGCAGGCAGTCAAAGGGGACACGATTATCCTGAAATGAGAAATTTTGGCTTAGGTCAGAAAAATTTAGTGTGTGTCTATGTGTAGAAGCATTTATTTTTGGAAGGTTTTTCATTTTTGTTTTTGTTTTTATGAAGTAACCAAAAGACTAAAATCTTCAGGACGGGAGATAGCCAGTGAGGCTTCTGAAATGATAGACATCCCGAGTTTCCAGACTTTCTTTGGGGTTCATGAGGCTCACTCCAGAGAAAGGGTGTGGGAATAGACAAGAATAGAAAGGTTTCTTGTCTGTAACCTCCATCGAATCCTTCAGTGTTTTGTGAGGCACATGAAGTCGGGGTGCTGTCCATTTCACAAATGCACAAACTGACAACAAGAAACGGAGACCCACCTGACGTCTTCCTTTTACTAGTTGAGAGTTTTGGCCAGATGTTTCCTGAATTCAAGTACCATACTCTTTTTCAAGTAAAGCACTTCAAAAATTTTAACTCTCAATAAACTAAAGGTCAGATCAATGACATCAGGCACCTCCCTCTCGTATTTTCTGGGAACATAAGAGCCCTGAACAGGTACTCAGGGAATCCAGTGTCAGCACTGGCTGTGCTGTGACTTCCTTCTGGACCTCAGTCAAGCCCCTCTTTGGCTCTCCATTCCATCTGTGGAATGGGCAGGTGCAACCTGATGACTGTGATTTCTAGCTTGAAAACAACAGGGTTTGACTGCATTTAACACACTTTTCGACACATGTTGTTGGACATGAACACATACTTTAACTTAATGAAGTTAAACAGATTTCATTTGCCTCAGTGATGCTGTTGCTTCTCTTTCTTCTCTTTCTCCTCCTCCTCCATTTAAAATACACGACATTTCCCTGTCTTCATCTCACTTCCAGAAGTTGCTCAGGTGCTGACCCATCCATCAACCTGACCGCTTTCAGCCTAGTTGAACTGTTGGCCTCCTGATAAGAAGCAGGCCCTTGCCCTATCCCAGACCTGTGTGTCTGTGGGACGGGGCACGCGAACCAGCTGCATTGCCCATGCTCCCTGGTAGTGGAGGAGTTCTAAGTGGGCCCTGTGACCATCTGTCTGTTCCACTCACTAAGTGCATTACTCAACCTCGTAATCACTCTCATAGAGCCCAGCCTGGCCCATGCTTTTGCTACCAAATTGAAGAGATACAAAAACGCTAGGACAACAGTCCAAAGCAGCATTTAACATTTGCTGTGTCAAGACTCCGTGGAATCCCTTGCCCCTTGGAAGCTGTGGTTTCCACATGGCAGTAGGAGCTTCCTCTAGGCTGGGGTGCAGCCACATTTCATGGAGTTGCTTCTATGCAGGTATGGGCACATATGCTCAGAACCCCCTAGAGGTGAAACTAGTCCTGCAGCATTTCGGGTCCCTTAGTATTGCCTGTAAATTTCTCTGAATCAAGTGAAGGGGTCTCGGTTGTACCAATAGATATACAGTGGCCTGGAGGAGAGATGTGGCAGTCCTCTGCTGGCTTCACTGACTAGATTACACTAGGAATGTTGTATATAGGCCTCAACAGCACACTTTACACTCAGTGAGACCTGTAATCCTCATTTCTTAAACATCATGCATTTCAGGGAATAGATTTTTATATTTATTTATATGCATATTTAAAAGATATAGCTATCTGGAAGATACTCAGTTGTGTGCACTGGGATGGCTGTCAGTTGTTCAGGGTTTCAAGACACCTTATGTCTTGTTCTCCCAAATGTGGCTACTCCACCTTCTCTGTTGGGGCCCGCACATCTCTCCACGATGCAGCAATTGAAGTGTCAATACCTGGACCATAGGACTACCCTGCTCTAGCCCCCAGTCTGCTCCAATGGGTCAGTGCTTTTGTCATCTGATATACTGTTGTTTTTAATATTGCCACTCTTCTAATGAATTAGGTACATTACAAACAACCCACAAAAAAGTAATTAAGAAAGGATTAAAAGAAGCAAGTAGAAGCTCTTACATTTTCTTCAGACACTGCAAAGGATTGGGTCACCCCTGTGTTGGAGACAGCTGATTTGGACCACTTTATTGTCTTTTAAATTCAATTTTTTCTGCTCTTTACGCTTCTCATAACCTTTGTTCAATCATCATCATTTTTTTTACAAGTAACAACCTTCTAGTTGGTTCTCCTGCCTCTAGTCTTTGTACCCTTAAGCATTGTCTCCACACAAAAAGCGTGAGATGTGTTTCTGTGCGGGCACCCTGACCTGAGTCTTCTCTGGTGAAAGCCCTTTGATGGCCCCCTAGAACTGACTAAGGAGTCGTAGTAGAGCATCTAGAAAAATATTCTTCCAGAAGAAGTCAAAATAGGTGCAAAGAGTGAAGTTTTCCTTGCTCAGGTAACCAGGGAAACACTAGGTTACATATTTAATTTTTAATTTCTATTTTTTATTGCAAAATGTGTATGAGCTTTGAATGTGCAGTGTGAATTGTGATTCTTATGAGAGAACACAATGTACACTGTTTTCTAAACTTTTTGGTCTTGAAACATCTTTTCCAGCACATTCCTACTAATATCACTCAGAACAACGGTTAATTGAGCATCCTTTTGGGAAATAATGGCCTTCAAAATACAAGTCCCAACACCTCAGCAGGGATGCCAAAGCCCTTTATCATCTGCCGGTAACTACCAGTCCTGCCTCTGTCTTTGGTATTCTTTCTTCTTTTGGACTGCCACTCCCTCCCTTTGTTTTAGCCCAGGGACTCTCAAAGGACAATGCAGGGATTCCTATAGGTTGCCAAGACCCTTTCAAGAATTCCATGAGATGAAACTAATTATGTTCTTAATAATACTGGGAAGCTACTTGCCTATTTCACTTTCATTGTCTCCCGGATAGAGAGTTTTCCGGAGGCTGTGTGATGTGGAATTTTTGCAGCAGACTCGGTGCAGTACCAGATGTGATAATCGAGCTGGGTACATGAGCAAGAGAGACAGGATGTAGAACAAGTTTCTTAACCTCTCTTAAGTTTTCTTTTCATTTCCTTTATATTCATTTCCTTTTCTGTGCCCCTAGGAACGTTTTCCAACCCGCCTTGAAAGACCCAAAAGACGGAATGGGTTGGAAGACATCTGCGAATGACTGCTGTCCCATGTATTCTAATTGTGGTACTCAGAGGCTGTCTCTTCCTCCTCAAATTGTACCACATTCTCGGCTCCGTGTTGTGAGTTGGTGCTAGGTCTGTGTGTATGTAAAGAAAACAAGTTGACTCATTCCTGATTTCTCAATACAGTGTTCCCAGTGATCTGCAGTTTGGCTAATACCGCCATCACCGTATTTGTTCCAGTCTATCTTTGTGTTGTTAACATTATTTGTCAATAAATCATTGCCTTTTCCTGTGTTTGAGTGCCTAGAGGCCATTGTGTTTGGGTTTATCTTGAAAATCCAAATAATGTAAGTAGAAAGCATAAATAATAGATCAGCTTCTTATTCCCTGGGAGTCCTGGCAGGTCTGTTCACAAATGTAGTTTCTTTTTGTCTCTGTCCAGTTCAATTTTAAGGTCTATGGGAGCAATGTTTAGACCTGAATAAGAAAACATTAACGGGAAAGATTCTTAAGTACCATGTGTGCAGAAGAGTAAGTGTAGAGATACATGTGATCAGAAACAAATAGAATTTGGAAAACATCAGAATTCTGGCTTTTTTCCCTTTAGTTTTCAGGATGGAAGGAGGAAGAGAAAATGATAACTTGTGCAATTGCTATTTATATTTTAAAATAATATAATAATTTCTATTAAAAAAGGAACAATTACCAGCTATGAATTTAACAAATCTTAGCCTCAGGCCTATTTCTCTCTATTAATTTGCTTTTATTTATTTATTTCCTTTCATATTCTTTCACACAAAGGCAAGGCAATCAATAAGAGCACTTAACACAATTCTTTCCTCCCCACTAAAAGTGAAAGCTTAGCATATGTGAGTTCTTATCCCCTAGATTTGCCCAGAAAGCTTCTGGTTCCCTATTTTCCCACCCAACTTTTCAGGATGATCTAGTGGCTGTTTCTTTGTTCAGTTTTGTGTTATTTCCTTATCCACTATCCAATAAATAATGACTTAGCATCTATCATATACAACCATTGTGCCCCTAGCCTCTCTCTCTCTCTCTCAAACTGTCTTTCCTATAATGATCAGCTGAAATACATATCTTATATTCCCCAGCTGAAAAGCCTTCAACTGCTCCCCATGGCCTCCATTAAAAGGATAAAGTGTAAACTCCTCATGTAGTGTTCAATACTATCAGATTCAGATCTGTGAATTCTGGCCAAGGTGGAGTAACTAGGGCCACATATAACCTCATGTTTAAAATAACTAAAAAGCCCAGACAAAACATATGAAACTATAGTTTTCAGACACTGGCCATCAGGCAGTGCAAAAGAGGGATCCCTGATAGAAGGGAAACAAATGAGGTGAGCCCTTCAATTGCTTCAATTTATTGTCTGGAGGGAATTTTCAGGCCATAGCATAAGGAGGGGGCTTAAGGCAGAGCATCCAAGAAATCCTGTATTGATAAGATAGTTCACAGGCAGAGTATCAGATTAAAGACCTTCAGAGATGTACCCAGGATCCTCCTCATCTTTATCTGAATACTGATCAGAACATGCCTGTAAGGAAATCACCCAAGAAGGGAAGCACAACCCCCAAAAATTATAGGAAACAATCACTAGAGCTCACACAGGGCTGGAAAGAGTTCTTGTTCCTACCAGCTAGAGTAAACATTTCTTGTAATTGGTAGAGTAGCAGGTAGAGTACTCAGACAAATTTTGCCTTGGTAGTGAGATAAATTTAATGTGAGACTAAAGCCTCCTCTGGTCCTTCATGTTAGACAAATTTAGAAAGAGTTAGATTGCTTCCAAGTAATTTAAATGCATCCCAGAATAAAGTTTAAGAATATTTATAAGAACACAAACCATCCAGCACTAAACAAGATAAGAACAGATGAGATAGAAATGGATAAAAAACAAATAGCAAGTTACTAGATGTAAATGTAACCATATCAACAATTGCATTAAATGATTAGGTGCCAATTAAATGGCAGTTTTAAAAACTAGATAAAAAAGGGAGCTCCAACTATATGCTCCTTGTAATAAACCCACTTTACACTTAGAAAAAAATGCCATGCTAATAATAATGAAAAGAATGGTGTACTGAAGCCATGGTATATTTTATTATCAAAAAAAGTAGAGTATCAGAGAGAAAATGAGATTTTTTTTAAATGATAAAGTCATCATTTTATCAAAAGAAAATGAGAATCCTACATCTTTATGCACCTAAGAAATAGAGCTTTGTAATACTTGAAGAAACAAGTGATAGAATTGCAAGGAGAAATAAACAAACCTACAATTATAGGCAACTATTTCAATACTCTGTTCTCCATAATTTATAGAAAATGTAGAAAGAAAATCAATAAGGATCTAGTAGGTCAACCATTTACCAACTGGATCTAATTGATAGTTATAGACACATTACTTAACAGCTGAATATGTTATTTCAAGTATACATGGAACATTTTCTAGCATTCTCTATAAAATATTCTAAACAATGCTACAAGTCTCAATAAATTTAAAAGGATTCAAGTCATACCACATATATTCTATGATTATAATATAATTAAATTAGAAATAAATAAGAAAGAGTTCTGAAAAGTTCCAAATATTTGAAAACTAAATAATATACACTTAACTATCCCATGGGTCAAAGAATAAATCAACCACTACATTAAATTTTTTTAACTAAATATAAACTAAACACAACATAAAAATTCATGGGATGCAGCTAAAGCAGCACTTGGAGGAAAATTTATAGCAATAAACCCCAATAGAAAACTTGAACAAGGTCACATAATCACACTGCTATTCAAAAATTATTGAAAATCCACTAATAGTAATAGTAGTAATGGCTGTAATAGGAATAGTAGTAACAGTTGCTTCTAATTTATTGAGCATTTACTACATGCCAACTTTTCATACATTATCTGCTAATCATCTGATAGGTGTTACATGTATCATCTCATTTATTCCATACTACAATTCTATGAGGCAGTATTATTATCTCCATTTTAATAAGGAGTATGCTAAGTTGTAGGGAGGTTATAGAACTTGTACAAAGTCACATAATCACACTTACATTAAAAAATTTGTGAACATCTACAATATACAAGGCTCTCTTCCAAGTACATAGCTAATGAATTTCAAATTCAGGTCTTAACCCTTAGATTTCTGTAACTTCAAAGCCTATTTTCTTAGCCATCTTGATTTCTTGCAATTTGAATACTCCTCGATTCTCCTTGATTCTCCATGAACTTTTCTTTCTGACTTCAGCTACTCAGTACAATGCTTGCAACATAGTTGGGATAGTGAAATTGAGAGAGGAACATTCATAATTTATTGAATGATCATTAAGTACAAGATTTTATGATTGCCTTTCATATACAGAGTCCAGCAGAAGAAATACCAAGATTTGAGTTAGGATTTTATTACAAAATCATAATCATACATGCTTATCATTTCACAAAAATGCCCCTTTTATGAGGTGATAATATATACTAAATATTTTATTACAAAATCATAAGCATGTATGGTTATGATTTTGCAATAAAATCATAACTCAAATCTGGGCGTTAATTCTGCTAGACCCTGTATATCACCTTTATCACTCATCAGGACTGTGTGGGCTTAGTATTTTTATATGCACCCCAACTTCCAAATATACTTTATTCTTTTCTCTTTTCTACATCTTCTCTACTTGTACCACAGTCTAGGACAGTATCATTTCTTATCCAGACTATTGCTATAGTCTCCTTACTGGTTTCTCAACTTCCATTCCTGCTTCCTCAAAAATATGTTTTCTACAAAGTAGCAATAACAATGTTTTAAATATTAAAAATAATATATATTGGATCATGTGTCTTCTGTGCTTAAAAATAAAGTGCACTTAGATTGAAAGACAAACTAACTCAGTGTAACAAACAAGATCTGGTCCTTATCCATTTTATCAACCTCATCTCTTTCCAATTTGCTCCTGGTTACAAATAGCATGGTCATAGTGGGATTTTAGTTATTGATATATACCAGTATCTTTCCCATCTGTAGTTTTCACTCATATTTTTTCTTTACCTGGAGAAACATGTATATTCTTCCTTTCTCACCTGGATAATTCTATTTATGCTTCATATTCCCGTAATCTTTTTGACATTCTTCCAATATCAATTTGCCTCATTAATCCCTCTTATAGCTTCCTGTTCTTTTGCTTTGTAGCTCTTATCACAATTTAGAATCTTATAGTATATATTCACAGTACTTAGATTCAGTCGAGTTCTAGATCTTAAATATGTTGATAGCCAATTCTCTATCTTACACTGCTATGCAGTAGCATTTTACTCCATGGTTTTCTGTTTTACCATTTTTGAAACAATTTCTTCTGTTGGCTCTCATAATATCCACAATCTTGCATTTTCTACCCTCCTCCACTGACACTTCTTGTTTTTCTTTGCTAGAACCCCCTTCTTTTCCAGAATTCTAAATGTTGGCATGTCTTGGCTCAGTACTAGACAATGTTGTTTACTCTATCTTATCTTTCTTTCACACTTCATCTTTACACATGGATTTAAGTCCTAAGCATGCAGTGATTACCACCTGCCTACTCAATATCTTTACTTGGATGTCAAACAGGCATCTCAGACAACATGACTGAAGCAGATTCTTCATACCCCCAAATACAAAAAACAGATCTTCCCAAGCCTTCCCCATCTGAGTAAATTGCTCTATTGTCCATCCATTCAATTGCTCAGACAAAAGTAGCTAGAAAACACTCCTGATTTGTTTTTCTCAGACCTAATTATTATATTAACCATCAGTAAGATCTATTGAATCGTTCTAAAAAAAATCTGAAATGTGATCTTTCTATCTCCACTGTCACAATTCTAGTCTAAGAGCTACCACCATTTCTGAGCTGAATGAACCCTGGCAGCCCCTCCCATGGTCTATCTTCTATTACAGCAGTCAGAGGGCCACAGAGATAGAAAAGTTAACAGCATAAAGTGGATCAGACCACTTTCTTAAAATCCTCTAATATCTTTCCATTGTAACCAGAATGAAATCCAAATTACGGTTGTTTACACAGTCTTACATGCCTGGACCTGCCTGTATCTTCTAACTCATCTTCCTTCACATTTCTCCTCATGCACTATGTCCTTGCCTCAGTGGGTTTTCCATTCCGATATGCCAAGCTCATTACTATTCCAGAGTCCTTGATATTATATCTTCCACTTGGAATGCTTTCCTCCAAGATGTTTGTGTAGCTGACTCCACATTACAAAAGCATTGACTATCATCTCCTCAGACAAACCTTTCCTCCCCTTCTCAAGCTTAACAGATGCTCCACCACCATTCCCCAATATTGTTTCTATCATAGTGCTTCTCAGAATCTAATATTATGGCATTTTCAATGTATTTATTGCCCCTTTCCACCAAAATAGAAGTTTCTTGAAGATGTGGATTGCCTGTTGGTCTTTGTATTATAGCTCAGAAAAGTACCAGGTTCACAGTAGTTAAATATTGGTTGACTGCCTAAAATTTTATTTGATGAAATTATTTGTCTATGCAGACATTGATGATTTTAAAATATTTTAAAATATTTTTTATGTCAATGTACATGCTTTTTCAAAGTTGACATGAACAACTAATTCCCAGGAAATGCAATGCTTTTGCAAAAATATGAATTGATCTTTTTCCAAACTGGAAGTCCCCTTTAAAATATCAAAGACTTTTCAGTCAAACTAAGTGTCATCTAGATAAGGGAAAGTTATGGGGACAAATTTGAATCAGGAAGCTGAGATCAGCTTAGATGGACATTAATTATTTTATTAAATCTCCAAATGTTTCAAAAATTTAAGCAGAATTGCAACATTTTTATTATGAATTTGAGGTTCTAGAAACTAGCTGGCAATTTATCAGTGTGTTTGTATTTGGGTAATTACTATTTCTTGTATAATATAAGACTCTGGGAATACAAAGAGAAAGACAACAATGGAGATTCATTCATATTTCTCTTTCTCTCTCTGTGCATGTGTGTGTTTGTCTCTCTCTCTCTCTCTCTCTCTCTCTCTCTCTGTTCTCATGTTGCATAATCAGTACTATAGCACAAGAATAGAAAACAAGTCCCTAAATACTGAGGAATTAGGAAGTATCTACACAGAAGGTAACATTGAGAGGTCAAGCAGAGTGATTACCTGGCACACCAGACGGCAAGGGGATTCTATACAAGGCTCAGAGAAAAAAGCAAGGCTGGTTCAGGAAATTAACAAGCATTTGGAGGGGTTAGGTAGTGAGATACGTAGGGGAGAGTGGTAGAAGATAAGCCAGGATAAATCAACCCACAGAAGACCTTGAATAGGCAAATGTCTTTTGACCTTGAACATAATAATTTGAGTTAGGATGGTCTTGAAGCTAAGAAAGAGGAAAGGCAATGAACTACAGAGAATCAAAGCTGGGCTCCCTAAGTTTAGAGATAGGGTGATGGCCCTTCATTCTTTATTTACCATAAAAATGTTCAGGTAGACACGTAATGAAATAATGTTTAGGGTCATTGCCAAAGTAAGGCTGGAAGAATTCTGAAATAAAAGAGGCTAGTACTTGGTCTAAATATATAGTGCTAGAAGGAGAAGGATTCTTTCAGCAACTACTCTGTTTTATATCTATCCATACAAACACATGCACACATGTGCGTACATATACATGCATACATATAGTCATTTACTTTTTACATAAATGCTCATAGCAACTTTATTTGAAATAGCCCCAAACTGGAAACATCCCAAATATCCATCAGAACATGAATGAACAAACAAACTCCAGCACGAATCTATACAGTGAAATACTGCTCACAAAAACCACCACCACCAACAACAAATAATAATAAACAGCTAATACCTGTAAGAACAGGCATAAATATTAAAACAATCAAGTTGAGAGAAAGAAGCCAGATTAAAAATATGACCATATCTAATTTCATCCATATAAAATCCAAAAATTGAAAACTGTTCAATAGTGTAAAAAAGTATACCTGTAGCTGTCTGGGATGTGGCCCTCTTTTTAATCTTATAAGAACTGTATAGGGTAGGTCCTATTATTATTCCTTGCTTATAGATAAAAGGATGGAGTTTGCTATAGTACACTGATTTTCTAGGAGTCTTTCTTAAATACCAGATATTAATATTGTTGTTGTTGTTTTTTTTTTTTTTTTTTTGCTTTTTGGTATGTGGGTAGCTCCCTGACCGGGAATCGAACCCAGGCTGCAGCAGTGACAGAGCCAACGTCAAAGCCTTAAGCCACTACACCATCAGGGAACTCCCGTTAATATTGTTTTTAACCTTAATATAATATTAATATTCTAAAGACTTGCCACTAAAATTTTCACTATCAACTATTTAGGAAATTTCAGCAAGATTTCTGTTGGTTTTCTGTACCCTGATCCAGTAGCATATACAAATCACCCAGAAAACTTATAAAAATAGAGATTCTTATTTCTTGTCCTAGATAAGTAGTTCTCAAATGTTAGAGTGCATTAGAATTATAAGGGAAGCTTTGTAAAAATACAGAGGTGAGGGTCTTTGTATTTTTTTTTATTAGTGCTCCTGGTGATTTTGCAGTTTGCCAATCCAAATAAATTAGAGTGTTCTGAGCTATGGCCTGACATATTTTTAAAAGGCCTATCATATAGTTCTGTATCCAGTTCATGGAAGAAATTGTGGCTGCAGGCCAAACTCTAAATTCATTATCATATTTTATAGAATCCTACATAATCTGGCCCCAAATTACCTTTTCAGTCTTATCTGAACTCTCTTCCAAACAGCATACATTCTTGCCGGCTTGAACTTCTCACAGTTCCGCATGATGTCATTCCATAGAATAGCCACAATATGAAGACACTGTTTTTTCATAACTTCAGTCCTTTCCCCACCCTTTCTCAAAATGCTCATCTCCTTTGTCTTTCTAGAGATTCATATTTATCATGTAGGATTCCACTCAAATATCTTCCCCTCATCAAAGCCTTCTCTGATATCCCTAGCTTCTTCCTCTGTGTTCACTTGGCATTTTAGGATCATCACCTATCACTTAGAAATGTTGTTTTCTCTGTTTATAAATTTCACTGTCTGTATCTTAAAAAATACAATGAAAAGGCACAGACATTTGAATTTTATGGATCTGTGTAGATTTCCAGCTGTGACACTAAGTAGCTGTATGAACTAGGCCAAGTTATTTAAAGTATCTAAACCTCAGCTTCTTTCTGTGAAATTAAGATAATAACTGTGTCTCTTTCATAGAGTTTGTATGAAGACTGAAGAGATAGCAAATGGAAAACATCTCTATAGTGACTGGATATATTAACAGTAAGCAGTCAATATAGGGTAGCCATTATTTATGTTACAGTGTAGTTATAGGATAATGCATCAGTCTTATTCATCTTCCTATTTATAGTATATTGGAAGCACCAACAGTTCTGCTGAATGAATTTATCTTCTTTATAACCTGAATACATGCAAATGCAAAATTTTTGTTCTAGGGAAGGCCATTAGAGACAAAGTTTGCTGAACTATAAACCATCTTTCTGGCATGAGAAAGTCCTGATACAATGCAGCATCCACATGATACACTCCAAATGCACAAACACTGGGCCTTGTCAAGGCTTGCCACACATGCCAAATTGCAATGCTGCATGCTTACAAAGCTTATAGCTCAAGAAGCATAGCTTGCATACTCCATGTGTACATACTGTCTTCTCCAGGAATGTTTTGCAACAAGCTATTATTGGCTTTGGAAGTTTACAACAGAAACAACCCTCACACTCCCACACTCCATTCCAGGGAAACAGGGTGTAAAGGACGTCCAAGAACAAACACACACAGGAGTTGGGTTGAAGGAGACAGTACACAGTTTGGTGGGGTTTTTGTTAACTATGAAGCCTGGGCTAATTACCAGGAAGATCCAGTAGTCTTTACTATGAAAAGAACAAGCATTTTAGGCAAGGGGAAGAGGAAATGGGCAAGAGTGCTACTTACTGATTTCTGGGGTCTGGATTCTATTTATCTTTGGGGCCTGCAAAGTAGCAGTAAGAAAAAGAAATAAAATGCAACAATGATCTCTCCAGGCATTTCAATTCCTTCTGGAGTTTTACTGCCAAATGGCTGACACTCTGAATTTCTGCATGAATGATTCAGATATATTAAGGATTAGGAGCAGGAAGGAGGTAGAGTAACATGGTCTTAATTGAGGTCCTCTGGTGATTAATTTTGTCCCTACCTCAATCTATTCTCCACAAAGTCACTGGCAAAACACTCTTAAAATTCTAATCAGATGAGTTCACTCTTGACTGAAGGCCTTCAATAGCAACCTGCTGCTTAGAGGATCAAATCCAAATTCCATAACTGAGAATATAAGTCCCTTCTTGTCTGGTTCTATAAGCTTCTGTTGCCTGATGCTTTACATTTTAGTCTTACAAAAATATTTGCTCTGTCAGAATAAAAACATTTCCCCCCCCTGAAACTCCATGCCTTTTCAGAAGTTCTCTTCATTTTTAAGAATGCCCTTCCTCATGTGACCTACTGAGCCAACTCCTATTCATCTGTTAAGCCTGTGTTGTGCTCCCTTTATCATGCTCTCCCTCTCCATGCTTTCCTCCTCCATGCGTTCTGTCTGTTCTTATCCCCAATGCATATCTCCAGCCTAATACAGTAATGCTATGAGTTAGTGAGCTCTTATCTCCCCCATTGGACTGGATATTCCTTGAGGGTATTGGGGGGGGTACTTTCCACAATTCTGCCCATTCTTATCTCCACAGGACACACTCAACCTCGAGTAGCACTTGGTATCCTGGTCATATCTGTGGGCTGACAGGGAAGAGAGAAGGCCACTAATGTTTTGAGTAGGGTAATAAAGAGGGTATGACAGAAAATAATAGTTCCTGTGAGCCCAGACATCAGGGTGGAAACATAAAGCTGAATTTAAGAAAGTACTTCCTCTTGAAATTTTATCATGTTCAATGAATTATGAGAACTTCTTTAGTATGTTATCTCAATTTAAATAAAACAACCTTGAAAGGTAGTTCTAATTGTTATGAAATTTTAGAAATAAGAAACTCAAATAACTTTTTGAAGATGTTAATCCTTGTAAGAGATCCAAACTTGGAACTATGTTACAAGGTGAATAACAATCTTTAAATAATTAAATTTACTGTTTATTAAGCATCTTATTTTCCATGAATTGGGTTACATTACAAATGTATATTATCACTAATTTGTAATAAGCCATAATGATAGTTGGGATCACCTCCAAATATCCATACCTCAGATAAGGAACCAATCTGTGGCTCAGAGAGACCAAGTAAATTTTCTAAGAATACGCAATAAGCAAGGAGCAGAATCAGTATTTGAATCTGGATTCAATTGACACCAAAACACTACTCTTGCTATACTCATGCTTGTTGAAATTTTTATTTCATATTCACCCATTTCCCTTGTAATGTTCAAGAGCACATAGAAACCAACGCTGAAAGCCCCCAAGGAGAATAAATGTTTAAGCAATTGTTGTAGGATCATAAGGTGGAGGGACAAAGTCATCCCTCTAAAGGGGTAAATAAAGGGGTCTTGAAAATCTCTGTTCATGAAGAGAGGATCGGTTACTAAAGGTTATTTTCAGAAGCAAGAATGAAATAATCTGCTCATGTCCTCTCCTGCTTTCTGGTTCTCACACATCCATCCAGGACTCCATCCAATGAGCCCTTTAACAATAACTAGGATAATGTAGAAAACATGGATACATGGATACCTTCAAGACAATGAACAAACAATATGGTGAAGACTCAAAACCACACTCTTGGGAGGACATTTGAAAAAGTATCAAGAACTGACTCTGGGTGGTGAGCACAACATATGAAACTTATATAATTTTATTGAGCAATATTACCTCAAAAAATTAAAAATTAAAGAAAAAAGAAAAAAGTATGCAAAAGACCCCCCCCCAAAAAAAAAAAGAGAGAAAGAAATAAAGAAAGAAAGAGTATGACATTTTAGGCAGGAGAGTGAATGATTCATCACATCTAAGAGAGGACTCTTCCAGTATTTGGAGAATGTTCATGCAGAAGAAAGAAAGCCAGGACAGAAATCCCAAGGAAAATTAGATTTCCTCCTCGGGCCTGAATGTGATAACAAAGAAAAAAGTTTCTTTTCAATTAATAAAGGATGAACTTAGTTACATGGGGAGAGCTGGTGGGTGGCCGTGACGGGAGATACTCTGATAAAAGTGCTGTGACCACTTGGTCGGGATGTTGTAGAGAAAATTAAAAATTGTTAAGGCTTTTAAAATGGCTGTTTGTGGCCCCTTTAGTCCTGATAGTTGTGTTGAATTCCAATGAATAACACTGAAACCATATTTACCACAGACATTATCATGTTTCTAGACATCTGAGGAGATGGATAGTGTCTTGGTTGGTTAGATGGGAATATCTCGTCGGGAATAGAATCCAATCACACTAGGTACCAAATGGACGAGCCCCTGGGGTATAGCAAATCAGAGCCCCTTAGGAGACGGGATGAGTCACAGATTACAATCATAGCCCATGTCATTACAGTCTTCGGCTCGTATGCTACACAGCACTGAAACAGGCTGAAAATATTATCTCCTTGGGGTGATAAAATATTCCTTGGGAAGCACACCAATTTATTTTCCTAAAACAAATAAATCACTTGTGCTTTTCTTCTCCTATATTTTCTATCAACAAGGTAAGAACCCTGCTTGACAAAAATCTGTCTAAAAAATAAGTGTATTTTCTGAGAGGGACTGTACAAAGAGTAAACATGAAGAAAGTCTCATGCCAGAGGTCAAACTAGGTTCAAAACATTTGCCTATTTTGACAGAAGTTGTAGAATCAGTGCTATTTAAAAAAATCGCTTTATTTAAAGTAACTTCATTTTCATTGAAGTCACACAATCAAGAACACAAATGGCTTTAGGTATTGAAGAGAAAACTCTTGCCCAAAGTATAAATTCTATCTAATAATGCAAACATCTACTATTTTCCCCTTTGAGTTTTATTATGCTTAGACTGAGATTTGAATGCTAAATCTAGGACAAACAGAACTTTGCTCAGTAATTCCTAGTTCTGGGGACGTGGAGGTTGCTTTCAAAACACTTATAATGGGAGTAATTTTTAGAAGTAGCATGTACTGAATTTATTCTTTAAAAAATTATTTTTTGAGTGCTATCTCTGCCTCATGTATTGAGCTGGGCGTGTGAGTGGACAGTATGAATAAGACATTGCTCCCTCCTTGGACAAACCTATAATTTAATGGTGAGGGAGAAAGATTTACAAACATATTATGCAGTATTCTATGGGCTACCAGAGAGGTTTTTATAAGGAGCAATGGTGATGTAAAGGAGAGAATAATAGACCATGCATGTTGTATGTGTTGGTTGGGAGGTGGAGGGGCGGTAAGGAGGGAGAAGTAAAGCTTGTAGGAGAACGTTTCTCAAAAGAATATGTAGCCCATGAGCTGATGTTGGAGTGTATCTTTTTCTATATAGGCAAAAGACAAAAGGGTATTCCAGAGAGAAGGAAGAGAATATGCAGAGATGGCAATGTATAGAAAAGTGTGTTGTATTTAGGAAAATGTGCATATGGCTAGTATGGTACGGGTAGAGTGGTACAGGAGATTGGGCTGGGAGGTAGCAGAGCAGAGGAAGTGTGAGTCTGTGCAAATGCAATAATTCTTTGACTGGGAAGGTAGAAAGTTTCTAAAGAAGGCAGTGACTTGATTAGATTTATAAATATATGTGTCCATAATGTAGAGATTGGACTAGGAGAGGAAGAGAATATAATTTAGAAGCACAATAAAAGTTGATTTAAACATTTTTAAGTTTGATAAAATCTAGTGGTGGTAGCTGGTAGGAAAACATGCATTCTCACACACTATTGGTGGAACTGTAAATTGGTTCAAATTTTTAGAAAATTCAGTAATATGTAGCAATAACATTTCTTGAGTTTATCTTATAGACATATTCATATACATGCCTAGTAATATTTGCTATGAATAATAAACCTAAATGTTTATCAATAAGAAACTGGTTAAATAAAGCAGCAAGTACTTATACAATGTAATGGGAAGCCATCATATGAAAATAATAAGGCAGATACATACATATTGATATGAAAAATTGTCAAGTGTTAAAAGGAAACACTTTGTATCATTAAAGGGAAAAAGTGGGTTATAACTAGCTAGCTACATAAGATGTGCAAAGTAATTGGTAGCCATCCAGTTGCCAATAACTAGAAAAGCTAAATGGAGATGAAAAAATAAACACTATTTTGAAGAAGGTGGGGACTACAGAGTCATTAAGGAATTATAGGTCTAAAATTCAGGAAAATAAGAAAATCTGGAGAAATGAGCCCAGTATTTAGGGCATATTTTCTACTAGAATTGTTTCCTGGTTCTGAAACAGGCATCGAAGAAGTGGAAAGTTGTACGGAGTTTCATCAGATTCCTAGAACTATGAGAGCAAAATATGGAGTTTGGGCTGTCCAAACAATGGGGTAACATTTTAATAAATACTTTCATTTCTGGTTAAGAAGTTAAAAGTCTACACCTAGGAGTAATGGTGAACCAGGAATGCATTTTCCATCCAAGAGAATGAAGTCTAGCTTCAAGACATACTAATCTCAAATTGGATTGATCTAGGAGAGCTACAAACACTAATAAATGTGCTCAAATTATATTTGGAAGCAAATATATTATCCTAAGTTTGAATTTTATCCACAGTTTTTATAGACAATTGCCAACATTCATTAAAAAATAAGAAGAGATGAGAGATAGGACTGAAAAATCAATAAAAGCAACACACACACACACACACACACACACACACACACACACACACAGAGGAAGCTTATGGGGCATTCAGATAGTAGAAGTGCAAGGTGGAAACAATTAAAATAGCTATGCATTCAAGGATATATAAAATAATACTAAAATTTTAGCTGAAAATTGAAAACTATAAAAATAACCAAATGAAAATTCTAGAACTTTAAAATACAGAAATTAAAATTAAGAACAACATAGATGGGTTTAGTTACAGGTTAGATATTTGACTTCCTCGCCCTCTTCTCCCATCCACCTCCCCTCTTACTCTCAAGTAACCACTAAACTATTGATTGTGACCATGAGTTTCTGGGTTTTTGTTGCTTTCAGCTTTATATTCTGCATAGAAATGAAGTTATATAGTTCTTTTCTTTTTTTTTTTCTGCCTGGCTTATTTCACTTAGTATGATGATCTCAAGATTCATCCATGTTGTCGCAAAAGGCAATATTTCATCTTTTCTTATAGCCAATTAATATTCCATTGTGTATAGATACCACAGCTTTTTTATCCAGTCATCTATCAAAGAACACTTTGGTGGTTTTCATGTGTTGGCCACCGTGAACAGTGCTGCGATGAACATTGGGGTACATAAGTCTTTGCAGACTAAAGTTTTCAAAATTTGGGGGTAGATACCCAGAAAAAGAATTGCCGAGTCATATGGTAATTCCATTCCCAATTTTCTGAGGAAACTCCATACTGTCCTCCATAGTGTTTGTGTAGTTTGCATTCCTACCAGCAACGTATGAGAGTTCGTTTTTCTGCACATCCTCTCCAACACTGGCTATTCCTTGACTTGTTGATAACAGCCATTCTAACAGGTGTGAGGTGGTATCTCATTGTGATTTTGATTCGCATTTCCCTGATAGCTAATGAGGATGAGCATTTTTTCATTTGTCTGTTGACCATTTGTACATTTTCATGGTACAAGTGTCTGTTCAGGTCCTCTGCCTATTTTTTTTTTCTCTGCCTATTTTTTAATTGGGTTATTATTATTTTTTTTTGAGTCATACAAGTTCTTTATATATTTTAGGTATTAGCCCCTTATCAGAGGCATTGTTTGTAAATATTTTCTCCCATATGATTTTTCATCTCTGCTTTGTTGATGGTTTCTTTTGCTGTGCAGAAGCTTTTCAGTTTGATATAGTCTCATTCATTTACTTTTGCTTTACTTTCTTTGCCTGTGAAATAAGATTCATGAATCCTCCCTGAACCTGAGGTTTCTAAGTTTAGTACCTATGTTTTCTTCCATATAGTTTATTGTTTTGGGTCTTATGTAGAGGTCTTTAATCCATTTTGTGTGAATTTTGGTATGTGGTGACAGTTTGCAGTTAAGAGTCATTCTTTTGCATGTGGTTTTCCAATTTTCCCAGCACCATTTACTGAAGAGGCTTTCTTTTCTCCATTGTATATTTTTCACTCCTTTGTCAAAAATTATTTGTCAATGTATTTGTGGGTTTATTTCTGGGTTTTCAATTCTGTTCCATTGTTCTGTGTGTATGTTCTTCTGCCAATACCAAGCTGTTTTGATTGTTGATGCTTTGTAGCATAGACTGAAATTGGGGAGTGTGATGCCTCCAGCCTTATTCTTTTTATGTAGGATTGCTTTGGCTATTTGGGGTCTTTTGTGGTGTCTGATAGCCTTTTTTATATACTTCTTGAAAGAATGTCTATGGGATTTTGATGGGAATTGCATTAAATCTGTATATTACTTTGGGTAATACGGCCATTTTAACAATGTTGAGTCCTCCAATCCATGAACATGAAATATCTTTCTATTTCTTTGCATCCTCTTCAATTTCTTTTAGCAGTGGCTTATAGTTTTTGGTATATAGGTCTGTAATGTTCTCTGTTAATTTCTAGGTATTTTATTCTTTCTGTTGCAATTGCAGAAGGTATTGATTTTCTTATTTTTTCTGAAGTTTCATTGTTGGTATATAAAAATGCAATTAATTTTTGTGCACTGATTTTGTATCCTACAATTTTACTGTATTTGTTTATTGCTTCTAATCATTTTCTGGTGGAGTCTTTGGAATTTTCTGTATAAAAAATCATATCATCTGCAAATAGTGATAGTTTGACTTCTTCTCTCCCAATTTGGATACTTTTATTCCTTTCTCTTGTCTGATTGCTCTGGCTAGAACTTCCAGTACTATATTGAATAGCAGTCGTGACAGGAAGCATCCTTGTCTTGTTCCTTATTTTAGGAGAATAGGTTTCAGCTTTTCCCCATTCAGGATGATATTGGCTGAGGGTTTGTCATATATGCCCTTTATTATGTTGAGGTACTTTCCTTCTATACCCATTTTATTCAGTGTTTTGATCATAAATGGATGTTCTATCTTGTAAAATGCTTTTTCTGCATCCATTGATATAATTGTATTGTTTTTATCTTTTATTTTGTTTATGTGGTGTATCACATTGATTGATTTGCATAGATTGAATCATCCTTGTGTCCCTGGGGTGAATCCCACTTGATTGTGGTGTATAATCTTTTTGATGCATTGTTGTGTTCTATTTGCTTATATTTTGTTTAGGATATTTGCATGTGTGTTCATCAGAGATATTGGTCTATAGTTTTCTTTTTTGTGTGTTGTCTTTACCAGGCTTTGGTATTAGGGTAACATTGGCCTCATAGAGTGAGTTGGGAAGTATTGCCTCATCTTCAATTTTTGGAAAAGTCTGAGAAGGATAGGCATTAATTCTTCTTTGAATGCTTGATAAAACTCATTGGTGAGATTATCTGGTCTGAGGCCTTTGCTTTTGGGGAGGTTTTGTTTCCATTTCTTTACTATTGATTGGTCTATTTAGATTTTCCAGTTCTTCTTGGTTCAGTCTAGGTAGACTATATGTTTCTAGAAACTTGTTCATTTCTTTTAGGATGTTAAATTTGGTGGCCTTTCATAATATTTTCTTATGATCCTTTGTATTTCTCTGGTATCAGTCATAATTTTTTCCTTTTTATTTCTAATTTTGGTTATTTGTGTCCCAGCATATGGTCTATCCTTGAGTATGTTTCATGGACACTATTAAAGAATTATAGCCTTATGTTGTAGGATGAAGTGTCCTGTAAATGTCAATTATCTAGTTCTTCCCCTACCCCTCACCCATTTCCAGCTTGAATTCCTGCTACCATATCTCCTTCAAGTGAACGTTCATATACTGACTGAATTCCTCTAGTGACAGGGAAGTCATTACATCCCAGGGAAGGAACACAATTTTTTGCTAATCAGAGGAGTTCTAACTATTAAGAATTGATTTTAATAATGTCTAAAAATAATTTGACTATAAAATGATATGTTCTTATGCATATACACCCATATATTAGCAGAGTAGATACAATAGATATGTGAAGAGATAAGTAAACACAAATAGTGCATACTCACAAGTAGTGTAAACATGCACATATGAAATTATTCATAGACTTGTTGACATATTTGCACATATCACATAGCATGACTCACTAATCATTCTGACAATGTTGAAATATTAGACTCATTTGCTCACTCTTTTCAGTGAAGATAAGGCCATTTCCTATGTCTTTAAGAGGTGTAGAATAACTTAATGGGTCTTACAAGAGGAAATAAAGTTTTCCATAGTACTACTGCTTATGGTGTTACCTGGTCCATCCTGATCCTCTGAACACAAGATTTTCTCTTCAGTAGGCCACAGTAAGACACTGGGTAGGAAGAAAGAGTTCAGGTAGAATTTGGTATCCTGGGACAACCACCATTTTCACATCAGCAATCAGTTAAATCCATTCCCATCCATTTGTCTGGAACATCATCATTTCATATTTGTATCATTCAGTATGTTTTGGGGTCAAGAACTATACTCTCACTACTTGAAGTACTAAAATATTTACAGACCACACTGGAGCTGACAAAGTGTGTTATGATGCATTGGTTATTTAATTTTCACAACCACTCTTGAGTTAGGTAGAGCAGGAATCTTGTCTACAATAATGGTTTGGAAGTCTGAGGGCCAGGAGTTAGCAGTGATCCTGAGATTACTGGAGAGTTCTTACTTAACATTTATTGACTCTCTTCTTACTTTGTAACAAATCCATTGTTTTGTTTAGGATTTCAATGTATGTAGTCTAAAATATGTGGTCTCCGACATTATTCTTCAGGTAGTTGAGAGCATACTATGAGTATTGCTCAGTTCTAGTCAATGGGGTACAAGTGGGAGTTTTAGAAGATGTTCATTTTTTGAATAAAAAAATAAAGTTTGGCCATAAGGAACTCTTCTCTTTATCTTCTGGGAAGCAGGTATGATGCCTGATGGTACTGCAGCTATGTTTCAACAGCAGAAACCACAGCCATAACAATAGTAGCTGATATAAATTCGCCCTCACTTGAAGCTAGATATTTTCTAAACTCACATTTCATAACAATTATAACTTAAAGGTGTGAACACTGAGTCATAGAAAGGTGAAGCAAATTCTTCAAGTTTCTGTAGTTAACACGTGATAAAGACAGGATGTGAACCCTGGTAGTTGGGCTTCAAGGTTTGTGCTGAGGATGGCAAAGCAGAAAGTGAGAAGAGTCTGGAACCCTGGTAGCATTTGTGAATATCCACACAAGTCCCAGACAGCTACCCTTGATCTGGTTATATCCCCAAACCAAATCTCTTATTTATTTAAGCCACTACGGTGGGCTTTTTCCCAGCTGATTGCAATTCTGGCTTCTGTTTGGTTTGTTGTGATACATAGGAGAGAGACCTGGGCTGGGTGCCCACTTAGTTTGGTTCAAGTGCAAACTCTAGCAAGTTAACTAGCTGTATAACATTGAGAAAGTCATCTTAGTTCCCTGGATTCAGTTTCTACATCTTTAACAGGAGAAACCTGAATGATACTGCTTTCTAGATTTTTAAAATCTGCTCTTCTGAAATTCTATCTGTTTCTCAGGCTGCCATTTTATATTTTGTGATGTGGTAATTGCTACCTCAAAGGGCAGACAAGAATCAGTGCTTTTGCTATGTGCAAGGCCTTTGCATTCAGACAGCACATGATGGAGCTGCACCTGCATGTGACCCTTGTCCTTTTCATCCTGCAGGCCTCTGAGTCACGAAAGTCACTTGAGAAACCAGCCCTTGTTGAACTTAATACCATTAGAGACTAGCTTGTCTTATAGTCTCAATATCTTAATCCTTCACTCTATAGCTATCCATTAGCATATTAACTCCTATTTCATTCTGTTAAAGAAGTCATGCAAAGTCTTGGAATCAGCAATAGTATGAGTTTAGCTAGGAGAAGACAATTTTGTCGGACCAACTACACACAGTAAGTTAATTTTGTTCTTTCTCAGTCACTCCTCCGTGCAGCTGGAGTTACTGTAAATCACCATTTTAGTTTCAGTCTGAGAAATGGTCTGCTTTAACAAAATGCCAACAAAATAAGATAAAATAACAGAGCCTCATGAATACACACACAAATAAGTTCTGGTGATAACACAGAGGAAGATGTAAGTATGGCATAAACATGAAAGCTTTCTGACTCGTCAGCTCTCAGGCCTTCTATTGCCACAGGTCAGGAAGAGAAAGCTACATAAACGCAGTTTTCGGGTGGGCTTTAAGTACATACAGAATCAGGGACTAATTAAACGTACTGAGCAGGATGGAAGCTCAGAGGTCACCTGCCAGACATCCTCATTTTTTGCCACACATTAGAATCAGGGTGGCTTTTTAAAAATCCCAACATCCAGGCTTCATCCCAAACCATTCAAATCAGTCTCTCTTTTTTCAATTGTTAGATTTATTGGGGTGACATTGATTAGTAAAAATTACATAGGTTCCAGGTGTACAATTCTACAGTGCATCCTCCATGTGCTGCATTATGTGTTCACCACCCAGAGTCAGTTCTCTGTTGAGTGGCATACTGACATTAGTCAATTTAAAAGCTTCTAGGTGATTCTACGTGCAGGCTAAGGCTCACAACCACCGAGTCTTTAACCCCTCTATTCAGGTTAGAGGACGAAACTCAGAGAGGGAAAGTGACTTGCCCAAAGTCTCATAATTTCAAACTAGTTTTTGATTCCTGTGGTCTTTGCTTCCTACCACATCAGAGTAACCTCATATCCTGGGAATTCTGCTCTCAGACAACCACAGTCACTGCCAATTCAAAGCCAGTGTGGTACTGTATTTGCAAAGGCATGATGTACCTTTCTGACTCAGAGATGCTGCAGAACCAACCCGAAACTTTCTATCCTACACAAACTCACCGTGACAGACCCCTGGGGTCTGAGGAGTAATCCTGTCATATAGCATAGAAGGACATGGTGGACTGGAAGAGCCACTTACAGAGAGGGAGAGGGAAGAGGCAAGCTACAACTGCTGGGCGCCCTGTTCTCCACGAGGGGCCATATGCTCGACATTTGACATAGGTGAGTGTAATTAATCTTCAAACCCAGGCTATTTAGTTGGTACCGACAGGGAGAGCAGTGCAGGTTTTTAAAATATTCAAGTAATTCTGTTGATATCAGTGAATAACTATTGCTCTAAGACAGCTGATTGCCCCTCTCCCTGCATTTGTCTCCTGGCCATCTGCTTTTTCTTTAGGACCTCCTCCACCTCTCCTTGTTTTAGTATCCAAAGGAAGAACACGTGCCACGATGGACCCTGCTCTACTGTTAAGATCTCAAACCCTTTTGATTACTCAGTCCCCCACGTTTCATGAATTAAACCTTTTCAGTATCACTTCTATTCATATCCTCCACCACCATGTCCCCACAGCCAGAGTCATAACTTCACAGATGAAAAAGCAGATGCTCAGAGAGGGTGCAAGACCTGTCCAAGGTCACACAGAGAGTAAATGGCAGTCACCCCCCGTCATTCTCTGCACTTGCTAGTGGCTGTGTTTGAAGAATGATGCCCAGTAGGTGCTCTGGAGTCAATTGCACATTTTAATTCTTCATCTCCTTCTCCTTAAAGCCATAGCATGATAAGGGGAAAACTACAATGGCTCTGATTCATATCTCTCAAACACAAATGTACTGTGGTGACTGTAGAGAAGATGCCAGCATTGCCTGTGGAGTTTTTAAACAAACAACAAAAAAAATCAAAAAATGATTTGAGAGAAAAAGAATGATCAGTTTAGGCCCTGCCTGGGAGCTTGTCTCTAGGACGTGAGTCTGGAATAAATCATGTAACCATATTGCCTATATCCACTAACTTCCCCTCTCCTCCCCTTTCTCGTTCCGGAATCCCCACCTCTAAACTTCAAAATAGTGATTAACACTCTCAGATACTGCCAGCCCCTGTGTGGGCACTGCTCTGCAAGGTGTGAGAAGCACTTAAACATATAAGGTGCTAAATATGTTCCATTTACTGCCTCCTTACCACAGCACAAATAAATCTGGAGATCATTTCATAATATTGCAGAGCTGGGCTGTTTATTCTGCATTGAACTCTATTTCTTGTTCTCCTAAGACTTATAAAGAATGTTAATAAACTCTATAAATTGTAGAGTTTCATCAGCAAGAGAGAGAAAATGATCAGGAGCTAGTTTCATTATTTGAGCAAACACTTGGGTGTAAGATCGAGTTCAGGTTGCAGCTCGTGCCAGGCACAGCACTTGGCACAGAGAAGGCGCTCAGATACAGTTGTTTAATTCAGTGTCGACTAACAGAATTAGGTATTTACAGAGAAAAGTACAGGCAGAACCATGATTGAATATCTCATTTCTAGGCATAGAGGCAGTGGCAATTTCAGTCTCTGTTAAGTCATCATTTTTCAGAAACTCCCCACATTCTGGGAGATTCACTCCTTTTTGTTATTTTCGAACAAATTAACTTTAAAGCAGGGTATGGGAAAGTAAAATCTAGTATTTATGAAAGAAAAACCTAAGTGTCTTTGTTCATAGAATTGCTATCATTGTTATCCCTCACTGATGGACTTTACAAAAAACTGATCGGAGTTTCACAAAGAACCTTGAAGTGGTAGCAAAATAAACAGGGCAGACAAACCTGGATCCCAATTCCTGCTTGGCCACTTACTAGCATGTGACCTGGGACACAACCTCCCAACTTTTAGAAGCTTTGGTTGTACCATCTTTCACAGGAATCATAACTCTCCCTGCCTTCCTTCCTGGGCTGCTGTAACAATTAAAGGAAGTGATAGGAAGAGCATTTATGGACTGGGACCCAGGACCTACTAGGTTTTATGGAAACATTGATATTTTTTCTCCACCAGGGTTCAGAGTTTGGGGATACACCTTGAAATGCTAACAAAAAATCTTGTGATTTTTTTAGTGTATGCATGTAACACCACACACACAAAAAGAGTTGGAAATGGTTAAAATACATTTTTTCCATAAGAAAATTAAAGAGCCTATAACTAAATTGGAGTGTTAATGATTGGTTAGTTTGTTTTTTAATTATAATTGCCTTCACCTCTTTTTCCCAGCTATCTTTCAAAAATCATCCATAGTTATACTTTGTCTGGAATATTGGGTTTTAATAGTATTTAAATGTTTTCCAAAAAGTGTTATAAAATTTGAGAAAATATAATTTGAAAATAAGCTAAGAAAAGTGGATAGTGGATATTCACTTTTCTGCATGCAATGGATGATGAATAATTAAATGACATCGTGAAGGAGAAGGATAATGCCATCAATCCCATTTACTCACTGTGAGGTAAAAATGACCTATTTTGGCTTCACAGATAAGAATGGTGACCTTCTTCCACAAGGCCAGTCCCTTATCTAAAACCACATAGTCATGGTTGAAGAGTTAGTATGAC